>VZRW01000369.1:90069-138939 GCA_013398125.1 Aegotheles bennettii
TGCTTTGCTGAAATCGAGATAAACCACATCTACCGCTCTGCCATCATCTATCCACCTAGTTATTTCCTCATAGAAGGCTATAAGGTTGGTCAAACATGACTTACCCTTGGTAACACCATGTTGACTGCATGCAACTGCTTCCAGAAACATGATAGAATGCAAATCTAAGTTTGGCAAGCTGTGATAGAAAGGATGCAGTCTGAAAATTAACCTTTGGATTTTCAGGTTGGCCACTATAGTCCTTATTCCCAAACTGTGAAGCCTTTTATCCTCCTTATTTCTACTGGCATCACCTCTCAGAAGTGGGTCTGAATTGATGCTAGAGTACTTCTACCCCTATCACTACTCTGGGCTTTTAGGTATACGATTTGAGATGGGTGAACAATGCAGCTTCTTTTCAGTCTTACCTGAGGGTGAACTTCCTAATTGAAAAGTAGAGATTTTTTGTGTGTGTGTATATATTTGTTGTGTAGGAGCTATAAAATGAAACCTAAACAATTAAAGATCAATGTTGTTTGATATTTACTTGTTTTTCTTAGTAATGTGAACCTTTCTGAGAAATTGAAGAGATTAGATTTTGGGGGTTTTTTTGTTGGGTGGGTTTGGGGGTTTTTTTGATACAGGACATGTAAGTGGTAACCTCTGTACTATGTCTGACAATTGTTGTAGTTTGATATTTTTTTTCTAAGTGTTGCACAAGTTGCCTGGCCAAAATCTTGACTATTAATAGCTCTAGGTTTGTTGAGATGGGAATGGCATTCAGTTCTGCCAAGAAACAGCTGAGTATCTAGGAGTTTGAGACACATACTTGCTGAACATATAGCATCCAAAAGGAAGGGTGTGGGTTAAGAATTATATAAGTACAGGTACTTCTATTGCTAAGATTTATGCTCTGATAAATGCCACATATTCTGCAAAACCCCTGTGTAGACAATACACAGTGTTTATACTAACTGCATCAGTTTTAGAATCTGTACCATAAATAATACTGTAAGTTCTTCTCATGTGTTCACAGCATATAGGGTAACCATGGGGGGAAAAAATCATTAAGGAAATACTATGTAGAGTGATAGCTACAGAAAGGTACAGTTAGAAGAGCATTTCTTTATAGTTTAGGGACAGAACATGTTATATTCTACTGAAAGTGAAGTTGCTTCCTAATTATCTTAGAGCTTGTCTTTATTTTTGAGCAACAAAGCAGTCCAGTCCAAACATTGTGTCCGAACAGTCTTCAGCTTCAGTATTATTTCAAATCCAGACTTGGTTCATATCTAAAATGCCTCCAGATCCTAATTGTGTAGAGTTGAACCCTTTGCTAACTCTGATGTTTAGCTTTCTAGTATGTAAATTATAATAATAATTTGCCTCAATTTTTCAAATGCTTGCTACCTTCAAATATTCTCCATAATTTCCCTGGGATAATGAAATCATGTTCTGGATGACCAATGATGCTATCTCAGGTGTCCCTTTCCTTAAAATTAGTTTGATTTGGCTATGTACTACCCTTGGATGATGAGTAAAGAGATGATGGTGTCAGTGACCAGCATTACTGATGAGGGCACTTCTTGAAGGAAGCTGTCTGTTGCCTGACTACTCCAGCTACAGGGCAATTGAAACTTTACAGCCCAAATCATACATGTTACAAAGCCACAAGGTTGCTGCTGGAACTGAACATTTTATTTGTTCTTTTACAGACCTGAGACCCTGCTTTGAATCTCCTACACTACATGTTTTAATCTAGAGATGTATACTAGGGATTCTGTTGGCTCCTACTGTTGGTTTCAGTTTTAGGTGATGCATGTTGTCATGAGTTGCATGCTGTGCTGATTAAGCTGCATACTTCACTAATCAAGCTGCAAAGTTAAGTAGGTGAAATCTAATACACTCTAGTAATCAAGGTGCATTCTTTGTTGAGCAAGCTGAATATTTTAAATGTAGAGGTTTTTTATGTACTTTAGTAACTGGCTTGCAGACCTCTTATTGCCTACATACATGGCTAGCAAAAAGCCACCAGGAGATATTCTATTACTGACAATGGAAGGAATGTGAGCTTTCACTTTGATACTTGTTCCAGTGGAGCTTAGGGAAGAAGTAATCAAAATTAGCCCTAGTGAGCAAATGATGCTATTTCCCTTTGATAAGTCTCATTGGATTACACTGGAACACATTCCTACCATAGCAGTCCCTACCAACAGCAAGATTGCATGTGTTCTGTATGACTCTTGCACCTCAATTTGGTCTGCAGGTTTCTCATAGAAGTAACTGATCTTTAAAACCCTCTCATGATGATTATTGTCTTTGTTCAGATAATCTTAATTCAGTTTTAATTCTGAACTTTTCTTCAGTCACATCTCTAAACTAATTGATGAAGGTACAAGAATCGTAGTTTTATCTCTTCCTCTCTTGCCAGTAACAGAGGGAACATATTGGGAAATATGTGAAGCCATGGAGGAAAAAAATAGTTGCTTCAGAAAGTCTGGTAGCAGCTTTGTTCAGCCCTAGGATTTAAGAAGTTACACAGAGCCAACATAGCAAGAAACAATGCATTCTAAGTAGTTTAGGGAATAATGGTAAAGTGTGCGGTTAAGGAGACTAAGGTATCTTTTTTTTTGAAGAGGGCAAAGTAAAGCATACAGGTAGGAAGTGAAGCTGAAGATGGAAGAGAGGGGAAAGAGAAAATAATAATGAAAACTTAAACAATTCTACATATTTCTACTCTGCATCCACATGTGATAATAAGGGCCAGTAGATATCTTCTCTGTGTTGCAAGTTCAAATGTTCTAGCCTTGGTGATCTTCTGGGTCTAATCTAAGAGTAAATTCTTCCTCTGTTTGCAAAATGCTGATGGAATCATTTGGATGTATTGCAAGGAGGAACTGATTCATTCAGTCTGAGTTAAGTCTCCTTTTGCCAATTTGTTTGCTTTACTCTGTAGATTTTAACACAGGGACACTTGTGGTCAATGGTATGCAGTGGCTCTATTCATTAAGGAGAGATTTTGGTCTGTGTGTTTCAGCAGCTTAAATAATGGCATAAGGGGAATATTGGCTATTTGAAAAAAAATGCCTATGATTACTGGTGTCCTTATGGAAACAAGGTGAGTAAAGTAAAATCCCCAGTCAAGTAAATTGGACTTCTCAACAATAATAAACAGAATATAATACAATGCAGTCACTTTGGTCTGTTGGGAATTTATTCTGCTTTGTTCACCAACTGATTTGCTCAAGTTAGGATTCCCATGTTAGTGAGAAATAATCAGTTCTACTGTAGATTTAAAGTTTTGAGTGGTGACCAATGCCAAAATGTAATGTGGTACCATCTCTGCACGCCAAAGACTTCTTTTTGGGTATGTACAGCACACATGTACATGATGACAATAGAGATCTGATTCAAAACTGAATTATAGAACGTTCAAGAGGTATTAGTACATGTGACCAGTAGCATAAGAAAACTAGACACGGATTTAACTTTCTCTTTTAGGCTTTCAAAGTAGGAATTTGTTGTGTGAATTTTTATGTTTTTAAAGGACCAAATGCCTATGGGAATTTTGTTTGAAAGTTGTTGGAAGTAAAGGTAGATTCCTGGGATGCTTCTCAAATTTAAACTGCCAAGGATGAAAATGTCCATTGCGTACCACAAAGTGTCATCGTAAAGCCTTAAAGAGTAAGTAAATTCCACAAGATATAAATTTCACTCAGTAGTGTGCAAGTTGATTGCGGCTCAACATTTACATTGGCTCTTTAATTAAGAGTAAAGGTCAATAGGTTAAATAAGTAACTTAATCAGAAAATTATTAAGAAGTGCCACAAATCAAACACATTATACAACCCTTGAGATGGATATGGTATGCAAATAACTCAGTAAAGTATATCGTGTATGACTTCAAGTACTCAAACATGCAGTGTGATATTACAAACACAATAGTTTATGGAGTTTGTCTCAGTTGACAGCTTAACAATCACTTATATATTTATTTCAATCACAGCTTTCCTTTGTCATGCATAGTGTTTCATTCCCAGGTAACTGTTTTAGCTCATCTTTGGTGTTGTACAAAGCTATAAGCAAAGTTGGTATTGGGATGACTGAGTAAAGGAGAGGTTTTAAAGTATGCAGTATGTATAATCAGCAGGTTGCATAAGGGCCAGGGAAAGGCAATACACTTTTTAACTAGTAAATTAGGGTGTAGGCCATCTAGAACATCAAAGAAGCGGGGTCTAGATTCTCTTCTCTGCTGTGGTTTGATTGGCAGAAGGAAGGAGAAGGGGACAGATTTATGGATCCTTCATTCTCCTAGTTCATCTATGCCAGCTCTGACTGCACTATAGGACAGAGAACTTCTTTGTCTTGTGAGAACTGAAGTGAGACAAATTGTAGTATGTTCCTTCCCTTTCCCCATTTATTTGACAGGACATGAGGAGTTAAGACCAGATGTTCAGCATGTGGAAGTGGGTACAATTCCTGGCATCACTGTGGACCTGTGTCCAGATCCAGTCACCTTCCTTTTCTTTTGGGTTTACTTTGCTCTTTGTTGGAGTCTTCACAGAATCACAGAACAGCTTGAGCTGGAAGGAACCTTAAAGGTCATCTAGTCCAACCCCTCTGCCACACACAGGGATATCCTCCACTAGACCAGGTTGGTCAGGACCACATCCAACCTGGCCTTGAACGTTTCCAGGGACAGGGAATCCACCACCTCTCTGATGTTCCACTGTTCCAGTGTCTCACCACCCTCATGATGAAAAACTTCTTCCTTATATCTAACCTAAATCTACCCTCCTTCAGTTTAAAACCATTACCCCTCATCCTATCACAACAGGTTCTACTAAAAAGCCTATCCCCATCTTTCTTATAGGCCCCCTTTAGGAGCTGAAAGGCAGCAATGAGGTCTCCTAAGAGCCTCCTCTTCTCTAGGATGAACAGCCCCAACTCTATCAGCCTTTCCTCATAGGACAGGTGTTCCAGGCCTCTGATGGTTTTTGTGGTCCTTCTCTGGACTCATTCCAACAGGTCCATGTCTGTCTTGTGCTGAGGGCTGGACTCCAGAGTTAGAAGCAGTATGCCAGGTGGGGTCTCACCAGAGCAGAGTAGAGGGGCAGAATCACCTCCCTCAATCTGCTGGCTATGTATGCCTCTTCTGATTCAGCCCAGGACACAGTTGGCCTGGGTTGAGAGGGCACATTTCCAGCTCATGTCCAGCCTCTTATCCACCAGTACCCCCAAGTCCTTCTCAGCAGTGCTGTTTTCAATCCCTTGATCCCCAGCTGGTATTGATACCGAGGGCTGCCCTGACCTAGATGAAGGACCTTGCACTTCTTTTTGTTGAAACTCATGAGGTTCCCCTGGGCCCACTTCTCAAGCTTGTCTAGGTCACTCTGGATAACAACCTGTCCTTCGGGTGTGTCAATTGTAGCACTCAGCTTGGTATCATCTGTGAACTGTCTGAGGGTACTTTCTACCCTACTGACTATGTTGTGCTCTGCCCCTGATCTGGAACAGGTGATTGTTGTGTGTAAGAGCTCGGTTACTGTTACTCATCCTTGTTATTTATGCCATGTTGTAGAAGATGGCCATTGCAACAGTTTTTCGGGTTGTCTGGTTTCAGAAAAACTTATGCTGTTCTGAAGGACTGGAAATTCATTCCATAATCAGATATTTGTAAGAGCTAGCTTTTCAATGGTGGAAGCAATTTTTATCACCTGGTGGGGTGCAGTAGGTTTTTAGTGCATACCATTCTGTTATCAAGTCAGAAATGCATTGAATCATAGAAACAGAATCATAAAGGTCGGAACAGTCCTTCAAGATCATGCTACTTTTGCTTCAGTCCTCTGTAATTCTGGTGGCAAGAAGATTTCTCTTTTCCCCTCTCTGTTCTCTTTTTTTTTTTGTTAGCCATTAATATCTCAAAATGAGATCTAAAAGTGATGTAAATCTTAGAAATTAAGTCAGTAGGAAGAAATATTGAGTATATTTCGAATATCATGATTTCTAGTTCAATCTCATGATATGATAATGGTCTGGCTTTTAATATTTCTAATGTTCATGTTTGGCAATGCTGGTTTCCATTGATAATATATTAAAATTTATCTGGGGAGGTGGAACTTTCTTCAATGTCTAGTTACCTGCATATTAAGTCACTGGCAAAATGTGTAAGATCTTTTATAACAGCACCCTTTTGTCACTTACTACTCAGTCTTGTCATACTTAAAACTGTGTGTGTTGTTCATGAGTCTCCGAGCAAATCTTTTCATAAAGACACAATGATTTTTTTCAAGCTTACAACAAAATTACAATTCAATTTTTCAAATTTTCTGTGATTTTGCTGCATATATTTGGTAGAGCTCAAGCAGTGTTAGGAGTTGTGTAGAATGACTTACTATATATATCTGCTTTCAAAGTGTAATGGACTTCATTCAAACCTACTCATAGCAGTCACCTCCTTCTTGTATCTTTTCCCCATATAAAAGCTTTCATGTAAACTTTGTATAAGGTTTAATATATTTTTGTCATAAACTTGTTGCCCAAATATTGGCTTTGCTAGTTAAGACAATTGAGGGGAGAGGAGAACACTGCATTGACATTTTAGCATATGATGCTTGCTGCTCTGAGGACCTCAGAAACGACTAATGAAAGAGCGTAATCCTCCTAGGCTCCTCCTTTTTGTACGTGCAGAGGCTCATATAGCTAGTGAATTTACACCTGTGTGATGCTGTATTTATGTAAAATGCTTTCATTCTTTGTATGAGCCCATCTTTCATTTCAGTTTCTCTAGTTGATTCTTAACATACAAATCTTTTAATGTTTATTGCATAGCCACATTTTAAAGTCATAATGTTCTTGCTTTGCTGTAGGTTCCATAGAATGAATTACTTTGGCTTTCATTACCAATAGAAAGTAGAATCAATAAACTTCTCAATGTCATTCAATCTACATATAATTTTATTAGGTAGGACTGTATGAAAGGAACTGCATCTCCAGGCTGAATATGTTCTATTTAAAAGGTTGCACTGAGACAATGACTAAAATTAATATTTTAATGGATAACATCTATATTGTTTAACCAGTGTAACTCATGTTTGTTACCAATCTAAATTCTAAAGCCCAGTAGAATGCAAGTATATTGCATTATGTAAACGATGTATAGGTTTCATATCGTCAAGAATAAAACCACGAAATAGATATCAAATTGCTAACCCCAAGGCAAGGATCACCAGCTGTCCTTCAGTGCCATAAAGTAGTTGCTAACAGGAGCAGTTCATATGATTCTCAACACTACTATAACTTCTTAACTCTTCTAGTGCATGAATACCTTATTGAACTGAAATAAAAACACTTTAGTATTTCAAAGCCTGCGTTTCTTTTAAAAAGGAAAGAAAAATAGCACGTTTTTGTAAATCTGTGAGGGTTTATGGTTATTAAGCTAATACACTTTAGGCTATTTGGTCACATTAGTAACTGAAAAATGCAATGAGAACACGAATGAGTTATCACAGCTGATCTGTAATACTTCAGGTGTGTGAGATACTGTATATCTCATTATTATTTAGCCCCCTGAGGTATACTAGGGTCTTCACGGAAGACACAATCCTTGATAAATAGCAAGTGATTATCATCTCAAGCTCTGGTCCTGCAATTTACTAGAGGAGCAGTACTTCCATCTGTGCAGAGCCTTATCTGCTTCAAGGTTTCAGTCATATAAAGAGATCTCTGCAGGAGGATGCCTGGCTTCAATAGTTCCTTGTTCTCGTGTAGATCCCTATCTTAGTAGAGCTTCTTCTGTGCTCAGGGCCTGTGACTGAGCTGTGACACAATTGGCAAACATTTTTCTATAAAGGGATCTGGGATTTGCTGCAGGGAGACAGGCACATGTGTGTTCCCTCGCTGCAAAAAGGAATAGTTGAGGTTTTTTTTCTCAATCAGCTCGAGTTCCAGTTTTTAAGAAATAGTGTACTGTATTTAATGAGAACCCATGTAATCAGGACACCTGCATTCCCAATATGTTGCCCAGGGAACCAATTTACCCTAATGACAGTGAATGACATTTACTGCTGCTTAGACTAGTGCTTAATTTAAACAATAGTGCATTAGCAATATTTAACTTAATGGGGATGTGTTGGGTTTATGCCAGTGGGTTAAGTAATGTTTAACTAGGTGTTAAATAGGTAATAATAGAATAATACTTTGACTTATGTAGTGCCAATACCTTCTATCTGAGAATCTGTAAGTGTTTAAAAAAATGTTAAGGTACCACACCCCAGAGTACTTATTTCTAAAGTGTAAGCAGTATTTCTCATTTTCCAGAGCTGCACAGAAAAGCTAAATCTGTCCAGTCTGTCCTCAGTTTGACATCTAGACAGCAGTATATTAGTAATAGCTGTGGATGGACTTGTGTGTAAAGTACTTTGTTCCTCCAGAGTCTGTGCCTGGGATACATTTTGCCCCCTTGCTTAAATTTCCTATCTCTCTCTTCCCTTAGCTGCATGACAATCCTCCCTTTTTCAATAAAAAAAAAAGCTTCTGGAAGTGGTGTAAATCTACAACGCTACATTTTTCTCCCCAAACAGTGAGATCCAGCTGAACATTTTAAAATGTTTGCATAACATGCTATTATAAAAGGAGTTATTTGGCTTTGTTTAACTTCCAATGTCATAAAGGAAACTTCAGTCCAATAGCAGCGGACCCCAGGCTGATAAGGGAAGCCGATTTAGAAGTCAGAGACCATGATTTATCATTGTGTTACCTCATTGTAATCCTTGGACATAACTGTACCAAACATGCCACCATGAAAGCTGATGTGTATGACAAGAAGCTAATTTCACAATGTTGACATCTAGATCCCTGAAAAATTCTAGACTGTTTTATACCAGAGTCTTGGATTTGTCAGAAAGATGTATAATGCCCTGTCTAAAACTCCTGCTGTAAGCTTCCCTGCATGTGTGGTTTACATTGCCTATGTACCAAAGATTCAAGGCCCAGCTCTGATATAGCATAACTGCTTAATCTGGACTGTAGCTGCTAAAGACCACCGGTAATAAAAATCTGTAAAGAGATAAAAAGGTAAAGAATAAAGGCAGATAAATGATTGTTGAGAGGGCCATTAGTAGCTCAAGGATTTCAGAGGGAAAAAGCCAACATGGAAAGGTATAGAATTCTAAAACAAATAGGGTACTCAGTGAACAGAGTGTGGAGTCTGTGTTGATGGAGCTGGTAGAAGGTGGCAACTCAGCCATGCAGAGAATTCCTTTCAGGGATCTCTGGATGAAGATCATTGCCTGCCTGGCCTGGGAACACTGTGCAACTGTCATTGGGATGAGCTTGGCTTTGTAGCTTGTTACATACTCACTATATTTTGCATGTGTTTAACCAATAAATAATTGCATTATATTTACCAGTTAAGTAAACCCTGCCTGCAGTGTCCCTTTGTGCTTGGGTATTGGTGCTCAAACAAGTGATGTTCAAAACGTCAGCATCTTTAAGGCAACCTCCAGTTCATCCCTATTTTGTCTAGGTAGTTTTTTCTAGTTCTATAAAACCTGTTGCATTGATTGGAACTTCTGTGTGAAGATGACTTGTGTTCAAATCTGATTTCTTGCAGATTGGCTCTAGAAATGTTACAGTTGTTAGGTTGCTATGTCAGTACTGTAATTTACTGGAACTGGAGATCTTGTTATAATGGTCTTCATTCTCTTCTTTCTACTGATATGCATCAATTCTTATTAAAAGCTAGTATCCTGCCTAAACCATGATCAGATGGGATTTGGATGCTGCTGCCTCTTTTTATATAACCATTATATGAACTATTTATATATAAAATATTAATGTCATAGAAATTTGACATTTATGTATAAATATATAAAAGAGTAATTAATATATAAAATACCTAAACATACAGAAATAAAAATTAAAACATATGGGTGCTTAGTGTGTTTTTACCAAGAATATAGGCATTAACCTCTTGTACTGTTAAAATATGGCTAACTTGGGAATAGTGTAGCAAATACTGTATATCTGGATGCTCTGCTTTCTCAATGATAAATTATCAGATTATACTCTGTCTTAATTTTGGAAAACAGGCTACTTGATCATTAGTAAACTGGCAGGATGTTTGTTAGATAAGCCTCTTGCAAGTATTTGCAGTGAAACAGGATTTGGACTATTAGTATATCATTTAATAATATCTATGAAAAATAAGTAATTTTCTAAAGCCTTTGCAAAGTGGATATTTATTATAATGTAGGAACAGCTAACAAAAATGTATTGTATTATGAAAAAAGTTTTGGAAAGATGAGCAATAGAATTTTGTACCTTTTAATGGAAGCAGAATGTACCTGAAAATTTAATCTTACTAAGTCAGATTTTAATGTGTTCCCTCCCACCCCCCTTGTGATATCACGTGAGGATGAGAGGAGTTGAATCATTTGCTTCCTGCAGGTTTTAGTCATGTTATTTGTTTTGTTGGTGTGTTTTTGTCTCTATAAACAGCTTTAGGGACTGTGCTTACAGATAGTTCCTGTGCAAATGGTGGCTTGTTTCAACTGATGTGTTTTGGAGCACAAATTGATAAAGTATTTTGCCAGGCTTAGTTGCTTTCTTCTACTAAAAAAAAAAAAAAAGCTCCTTGGAGTGGGGGCAGGAAATGTTTTGTCTCAAAGTGAAAGAACTGAACTTCTGGGCAAGAATTCCATTGACTCCAGTGAGAGGAAGCTAAATTGCCAGACTCTGAAAATTTACTTACACTACACTGAGTTCTGTCTATGGCCGAGCAAACAGGGTCTGTATAGGGAGACCTGGTGGAAATTAGCAGGAAAGGAATTCTTCCCTCTACAAGCTAAAAGCCTGTCAGAAGATGAGCTAGTTAAACAATTTATAATCTGGAATAGCATGCTCCTTATATGAGAGGATAACAGTGAAAACCATACGTCCTTGCAGTAATGGATCCAAGACTGTTTTCTCAGTGCCCTCCCTTAAATTGACCGGTGGTTACCCGAGTCCTTGTTCTTCCATAGGAAGCAGAGTAGGAGCTTGTGCTGTGATGCTTATCCATGACTTAACTGTTTCAACCCAAATGTCTGTTTTTACTGCAACTGAAAATGACTGGTTCAAATACAAAAGAAACAGATTTTAATCTGTATGGAACAGAAGTGCAGCAATACCCATTTTACATAAATTTATAGAAAGTAAGACCAATGGGATTGAGTTCTGGTAATTGAACAGGTTATGAAGACATCAATTTTAAATAATGTGATGCATCTGCCTCTAGAGGACAGTAGGCTGTGTTAAGGTCCTGACTGAATTTCAATACTAGTGTCTTTGGTTTGCTTTGGTTCATGACAATATATTTGTAGGTATACATATCCAATTTGATAATATAAATACTATATACACATGCATAATATATGTTTAATATAATATATAACAAGTAAATAATATATCCAGTATTTATATAACTATGTATAATATATATTAAACTTCGTGTGTGTATATATAGAAAATATTCATGAACTATTGACAGATCAACCTTCTTGTACTTGCTTATGAAAATAATCTTTCACAGTGAAAATTTTTTAAATAAAATAAGACATTTTTGACAATTATTTTATACTTAAGTAACTCAAAGTGCCTTTGTTGAGAGCAATTGTAGGTATACTGGAAAACAACTTTGCAATCTGTTGTAGTGAATATATTATCCCTGAGTGTGTGACTATTCCCTTACTCTTTAAAAGGGTTTCTTCATTTGTCCAGAAGTAGCACTTCACAGCCTCCTCCAAAAGTTACATTAATATTCCTCTTTAAGGCCTGATATACGGGGAGTTTACTAGGGAGTTGTTTGCTATATCAAATTGTACATCAGATTTCAATAGGGTTAAGAGCTTGTGGAATCAGCGACTATTCTACTGACTGACAGGACAGGTGTGTTTATGATTTCATGAAATCTTTCTATCCTTTTGAATGAAAAGGCTGGAAGGAGTGCTGGTGGCTCACAATATTGATTAATAGTATTTTTTTCTGGGCGACAGAAGTCAGTGGTTAATGCTGTAGAGGGTTGCAGGCCTATTGTATTTTCTTTTCACAGCATTGCATCTGAAAACTCTATGGGGGTTCATAACCAGTACAGGATATCATGTTGAGACCTTTGTACTATTTTCTAGTAGGAAGAGGAGTTGACAAGTGTCAGCCTGTAGTTCTAGTGAATTTGTATGGGTCCCCATAGGGGGACTGTAAGACAGGTTCAGGGTTTGTGTTAATAACAGGAACAGGTGGAAATAGGAGCTGATGGGAGGAAAATAAACATCTAGCTAAGCAGTGGGATCCTGTTCTTTCATCTCTTTCCTGAGGTAAAGAGTCAAGGAATAAAAGATAAAAATTAATAAAGGGATGGCGTTTGCTCTGTTTATATTAAACTTATTTCTCAAATGTGCACAATAATGTCCAGAGTCTTAATGGGGAGAGCGGCTGTTGTCCTTCTGTCTCAGCTTAGTGAGGTCTTAGGAAATGCCTCCCTCCTGGCGTAATTTTCTTTATGGTAGTGTATCTTAACACACATCTTTTCCAACAATTTATAGGAAAGTTTAGGCAGAAGGTGTAATAGTCTTAGTCACAGTGACAGTGAATAGGGATTTTTTCTGCTGTGGTGTGCCACAGATAATCTCTATTCTTTGTCTTCTGCTTGGATTCTGGAGTTCATTCAGTCCTGAATCTGTAGACATAGTTAGAAGCACTGCTTCTTGCCTCTGCTTTGCAGTAACTCATTCAATAGTACAGCTTCATTTGAAGTAAAAAATAAAGAAATTCCTTGTAAAGGTTGAGAAAAGAAAGAAACCCTAAAGTTTTTCACAAATACTAAAAACAAAAACCCACCACCTCAAGGAAAAGTGAGAAAATAATTTTAAATTTGCAATTAAAAATCCAGGTATTTATTTCCAGTTTGTGACATATGTAATTGAAGATAACTTTAAGGAACATAATTGAATAACTGAGTCTAAATCCAAAATCAATCCAACACTTAGGGTAGAATCCCCCCCTCTCCAAATTCTGGGAAAAGAGTAGTCATGTTCTGAGACTTCATGGCCAGAATTTTGATGCAGTTTGGTTTCCAGGGTCAGTTTGGTCTCGGACAGGACATCTCTGTATGCCTTTCCTGCTCCCTGTTAGCATGTGCAGGTTCTCTCTGATTTGTTTTATGTATTTTATATTTTTATATTGATATACTCTTTAACTCTGTAATAGTCAGACAATTTCTTTTGGGCCACATGAGGAAGATCCTGATGAAAACTTTAATAAAAAGCAAAACAAAAAAACTAACCAAAAAAAACTCAAACAGCAAAACAAAAGCCACATTTTTAAAAATAATACATATGGTTACTCCGCAAAAGAGCCAGAAGAGTCTCTGTTGTCTGTGAACTGACCACTGTAACAGTGACACCTAGAATGTGGATTCAAGTGCTTACAAGCCTCTTCATTACATGGTGTTTGTGGTTTTGGTGCTTGTCTCAAGAGAAGCCAACATCTTGCTCCTGACTTCAACAGGTTCTTTTTGCCAAAAATTGAACGAAATTGCCACCTAAGATAGGTATGATTGCAGCCACATGCAAGTGCTGAGTATGGTTACAGGCTCCTTACTGGGAAGAAATTCAGTTCCCCTTCTTCTTTTACAACAAGCAGAAGAGACTTCATCATAGACCAGAGAAGAATTGCTCTGCTTGGCTGAACAGCTGGCAGGAGCAGATCAGCCACAACATATACCTTAAACAGTTAATTGTCTGACTCAATAACTCTTTTCATAGCCACTATATTTTCAAAGAATGAATGACAATATTTAGCAAAATAAAGAAGCCCCTTATTTGGTGTGAGGGCTTGAAAGAACTTGACAAAAATTATTTAAGTTATTCTTTCCAACTCCCCTCTCCCCTCCCTTGTCTTTAGCTCCAAGTTCCTGAGAGGAATACAAAGGGATGTCTCCAGCTGTACCATGTCCATTCTTTTTCTCTTGGCAGATGTTTTTTAAAATACTGGACTGTTCTAAATATTTTTGCAAGCATAACTCTTTTGAGAGTGATAAGGACATATCTTGCCAGGTTTATTTCTGTCCACCTCTTTTCTTTGCACTTTCTGAGAAAGAAGACTTGGAATGGAAGCACTAATGAGCATAAAGCTGTGAAATAAATTTCAAATATGGACCTAATCCACATTGTTCTGAAGTTAAAAATATTCTTTTCATTGACTGTGATGGGTATTGGACTGAGCTGAAAAAGAAGAAAGAAAATTCATGAAACTTTAAGACCTGTTTTAATGTAATTCAGAGGTCTTTTTGATCGTGCAAGGGGACAGGAGAAGCAGTAATCTAACAGGCATACAAAGACCATTTATTCTACAAGTAAATCCTGACAGAAGAAATGTGGGGTAGGAGGGGAGGAAGAGTGGGAAAAGGGATAATGCTGAATATATGGTATAAGGAAAAATAATTTTCTTAATGAAAAGTTGAACATAAAGGATCTTGCAGCTAGTATTCATGGTAGAGATTTTTTTGGTTAAAAAGATTGACATTTTAATAAACTGATCTTAATTAACACTACTTTGAAATTCTGAGTTGTATGCTCCCTATCTCAAAACACTAGAACCAGTGGCTTTTTAAATAATTTGCTGCTTGTGGGTGATCTCTTTTTGAAACAAACCCAGACCCTCCAGTCACAATTTATTTTTTATTTCAAAAATGATTTTTACTAGCAAATTTTGCTTTGGTTCAAGAGAATTATAAATCATTATTACACAGCCAGACACTTCAAACATTTTGTAAGAGCTTTGTGCCCAATGAAGCATCAAAGGCAATGCTGAAATTCATGATTACAGCATGTGTGCACGTCCATTCATTAATACATTAAAGTTCAGGACTCTAATGTTATTAATAGGATTTCTAGATTGTCGTGCATTTCTCCCTTAGAAAAGGTGGCTCTTCCAGCCATACAAAGCAAGAGGATTGTTCTTCATTAATGCCAATTTATGGAAACTTTTTTGTAGGTAATTGAGGGCTGCAGAACTTATACTGAGATTTCTTAGGCACTTTTTGCTATTATTTATTCACCAAAGACAGATTTAGCTTTTGTTCTGAAACTTCCCTCTCTGACATGCTGTATTGTTGGTAATCTACATAGGGAAGGAGGGAAGACTAGCAATTATCAATAAATACTTTTCTTGACCCCTTCATTTCTGACACTATATTCAGTGCTCATGAACCTTTATTTAGCGCTCAATATAATAAGCTCTGGGAGACATACATAAAATGGAACAATATACTTTTTGAATGTGCTTCAAAGATAAGATAGCTTTGCTGTGTTCAGATCTCTACTGTATTAAACACACACAAACTCATAGAGATGGCTTCTGCTCTTCAGCATTCACAACCTATGTAAATGAGGCAAAGAACAGAATAAATGAACTGCTGCCCAATTTTTACTGCTGAGGAACTAAGACTCAAAAAGATTAAATGAGTTGTTTAAAATGTACATCAAATCTGTGCCAGAATGGAAAAAGAACTCCCTTTCTCCTGAGATCCCACCTGGTTATTTCTTTATTTTCAAAATAAATGTGTCCATATATGTGAAAAGAAAGGAATGATATGCACCAAAATTCAAAGCATGCCATTACCCTATTTTGAGTTTTGTGAAATTCCTGGCTAATTATTGAAGGTTTTGGTGTTATGTGGCATTTGAGTAGATGTAATAAGAGATGCACTAGTTTTGTGCCAGCATAAAACTCTTATCAGTGGCTTTCCCAGGGACCTGGCCAGGTTTTGAAAGCTGGGAAGTGCTCTCTTAACAGAATTCAGTGTTCTGTTCTGCTTTTGCAGTACTGCTTTAACCGGTGCGGGTATTTTTCAAAACTGACTTCTCCCTACTAGCAGAAACTCCCCTCCTCACAAGCAGAGGAAGTTTCTTAATCAAGTTTCAGTCAATTACTTTCTTTCATCTTCTTATATATCTTGTTTCTGACTTACATCCAAAAAAGGTATCTCCAAACAATTTTTTTTTTGTTATCCGGTTGTGGTACTACTTCTACATCTCTGGAAAGAGAACATCACTCAAAAATTCAAACCTCAGAAGCTATTGCAGCTCTGTCTTGTGTACAGAGCAAACATTGTACACATAATTTCTTTTCTTTTTCTTGAATTTCTTAAGTATGTGAGTAGGAAAGATAAAGGATGGTGCAGGAGAAAATCATATGACTTTTTGTGTTAGGCAAGTTCAGCATTGTTTTTAGCCTGTCCTCTTTGTTGTGAAGATGTTATCTAGTGCTGGCCTGGAAGCTGTTATATCCATGTTGGTGTAGCCCTCTTTCTGTGCCAGAATGCCTTGCTGAGGAGCTCACTCTCAGGAGAATGGCCATGGTATCTAAGGCACTGCCTTGTGCTAACATGACTGCTTGGTTCTGGGCAACTCAGAGTTTGGCAAGAGAATCGCAGGTTAAATGTATTTGTCTGTGTTGACAGTCCTTTTTTAGATAAGCTGAGTACTGAATGTAGAACTTGTCCATTGTTGTCAGTCCCTTAGCAACAGAAAGACTCTTCTCCGGGAGAAATGGCAGTGACTGGGAAGAGTTGTGACCTGAAACCAATGTGTTAGAACAAATGTTCAGTATGATCAATAACTCTGAGATCAAAAGGGCTTTGGCAGATACCAGGCTGGCTGATGTTCATTTTGGCAAAGAGAGAGATCAGGAGGTTATGTTTAACCTAGGGTCATTTCTCTCTTTGAGTATATCTTTCACATGCGTAAGGTAGTTAAAGCTGGTTGTTAAGGTAGTGACAGAGATAGCTAGAATGCTTATTGTATTCCTGATACCATTTCCCCTGTTGCAGAGGCAGGATAATGGCCCTCTTTAGACTGCCTTGCTCTGTTTCTGAAATGATGCTGGAACAGGTTGCCCAGAGAAGCTGTGGCTGCCCCCTCCCTGGCAGTGTTCAAGGCCAGGTTGGATGGGGCTTGGAGCAACCTGGTCTAGTGGGAGGTGTCCCTGTCCATGGCAGGGGGGTTGGAACCAGATGATCTGTAAGGTCCCTTCCAACCCAAACCATTCTATGATTTACAGACTTCACAGTTGCTTTCTTAAACGGCTTACATAAGCACTAGGGCTTTTCTATAAGCATTTCAGTGGCCTTGAAATACCTTCTTGCAAATCTGCATGTGAACAAGGGACTGACTCGTCACTGGTTTCTACCCTGTGTGGAATTTATGCTTTTGCAAAGAGGTGATAGAGTAAGACCTCACTCATTTAATGTGTCTTAAGATTATTTAACATGAATTCTTCATATATATGAAGAAGATAGCAAACCAGGGCATTCACTGTAGGTTATGAGTTCTCCATTTAGACTGAATAACAAAACCTGTACCTGTGGATTAGATGTTCTTGATTTTGTGATATATCAGATTCTCCAATTTTTTTTTCCTATTCTCTTTTACAGAACTAGCCAAAATCATTTGAAAACAGACCACCTAAAATACATCATACCCTTTCAGCTAACTCTATTTCTAAACTCTGTAACTCCGAACAGTAGTTGCTATTGGAAATAGTTCAAATCTTGAAATAGGCAGTTTTAAGTCTACCTAGATTCAAGGAGGTTTCAAATCTCAAGCACTCAAATACACAGAAAGAAAGGAGGAATATCATAATGACAAAGGAAGTCTGACCAGATCAATGTAGAATGTGAATGTTATCTGACTGTGCTGACTTGGTTCCTTAAAACAGAATGAAGGGGGTATTGTGTCTCTAAATTTTTTCTTCAAATATTCTGTTTACTGTGTGGTAAATCTGGTATTTTATCTTCCTTTTGATATTATTTCTGGGATTAATATCAGTTGCATTAAACTGATGCAACAAAATATGCCGTACTTCAAAATGTTATACATTCTATGTAAGATTCTTAGGGCTTTGCAGAAATTTCTGGTGTCACCCTCAGTAGGTCATTCAGCCTCTTAATGCATTGGTTCCTTTCTGTTAAGGAAGAAAAATATATTCTGAATTTCACAGGGTTGTTGTGGAGATGAATATAATAGAAAGCGAATGCCAAGATTCTGAGGACCATGCAAGTACTTTAAATAGGAATCATGGCTTTCCTGACAGTTATCACCATTTTCGTGTATCTATCTTTATATGTAGGTAAATAAAGGGAAAATGAGTCACTATTACATGTAGTATTTAGTTAATCTGTAGTACAGTCAATGGCCCAGTTTCTTTATCCTTTCAGGGTCTCTTTCCACTTGCAGCAGCACAGCAGAGACTCTTGTTTACTTGTTTGTTTTCTTTTGTTTTGTTTTTGTCTGAACCAATAAAATATTTAAACACAATAAAAATGTTTGTTAGAGGCCAACAGCACAGAAACTGTGTTTAAAAAAGAAATACACAAAACCACAGTGAACAAATCTTACTCCCAGGTGTTTTCTTGATGCCAGCCATGAAAGCTGGAAAAGTATTCATTATAAACTATCAGTTCTGTCAAGATCAAGGGTAGATTCCTGGAGTGTGCCGCACAAAAGGCAAAATGAAAGAATCTGTTCCTCTGCTACAGATAGTTCTACATATACATATGTATATTCTGTGCATGTATGTTTGTGTATATGCATGTGTAGGTTTATACATAGTCTATATAAATCAGTAGGGCTATCATCTTCTATTGAAAATATTCAGAAAAGTGTGCTCTTTGGAATGTGAATAACAGAAGAATTTTTTTCTCCATTGTGGGGTTCCCAGAATAAAACAACTATAGGGAGAATTTGACCAACCCACCCAATTTAGTGCCTATTTGAACATGCAGCCTCTCTTCAGATTCTTCTCAAATATGTGATGAAGGAACATGTGAGAGAAGTGTGTGTGTTATGGGAGGGACTGGAAAATATCCCCCCGTCCCCCCAGCCAAGAAATTCAATGTGTATTTTGTAAAGTGTGCATGGAAAACAGCTCCTAGAGTTAGTGGTTAGGGACAGTAAATAATAAGGATTTGGTGTGAGAGTGTTTGATTTTATACCCTTTAGTTCTGACCACAGAGTATTTAAACTTCATTCCAAGACCTAGCAAAGCAGGAATTCACGGCTGGAGACAAGGCAGTAGTTTCTGGTTTCATTAACACGCAGGCTTTGTCTTCAATATTAGCAGTCAAAGTGACTGCCTGATGTCTTGGAAAACTAGCCTGAGTAGCCTTCTCATATTAGACTACCTCACACTGCCTATCCTGAAAAGAATAAACTAACTTGTATTTATTGCTTGTGTATGTTGTACGTATTCAGGGGGGTTGAGAGTTGAAGAAAAAGATGCTGAGTAGATAGGGTAGTCAGAATTAGGAGAGGATGAGATGAAGCATGATGCTTTGGAGACATAACAGGTAGGATAATGGAGCAGGAGAGGTAAGAGTCTAAAGGAGGAAATGTGAGTTTGGGTATGTAGTGCTAAGGGGCTTTGAGTTGTGGTGTGGGGAGGCAGTCAAGGGACATATTGAATAGATCCTTAAGGTATGAGGCTGGTAAGTTCCCTTTCTTAAATGATAATTTAGGACTTCACCTCTTTAGTCACTAGGAATGTGGGATTGCCTGCAAGACTTGCTGGATTTCTGTTTTCAAAAAATTTCATTCCTTTGTGCTCTGTTTCCCTATCTACACTTTGGAGGCCTAATTCATTGAGTAGATTAGGGTCCTGCTATTAGTTATACTGTCAAGGTAGTGAATGGGCCCCAGTGTAGTGTCCTGGGTATTTTGATGTAGTGTGTAAGGTGTTACAAGTGCTAAGTGAATAGATTTTATAAAAACGCAATGTTCTGGTTTTCTTAGTATCCAAACTGTTCCTACACCCCCTTAGACTCTCCTTAGGGTATGTGAAAAGTGTAGTTCCTTGATGGGCTTTCTTCAGTGCCAAAATGGACTTAAATTCATGCCCTGGCATTGCTGTATGCTGTCCTCTTACTTGTGTCTGTGCATCTTCATGTGACCACACTGTAAACTGAATTGGTGAACTGTTAACTTAGTTAAAGAAACAAGCAAAGCAAGTGTCCCATCTCCATCTCAACCTATTTTAAGCCAGATCTTTTCAGTGAACTAGTTTACTAAGCAGTTGTAATAGTACCACTGCTAAGGTGGCTGGTAACAGGGTGAGGAAAAAGGGTATTTAAGTGTTTTGTTTGTTTGTTTTGTCAGCTCTGAGATGAGATACGAAGCTAGTAACTCAGTGACACATAGGCAGTGTGATCTCCCTATCAGTGTATTTTAGTATCAGACTAGCTCCAGATGCTTTTGTTAATGAGTGTGGTGTTTAAAAACAGGAAGATTGATTTCTGTGTGCCTTGCTTGTATGTTTTCACATGGGCCACAAAGTGGTTGCACAGCAGTGCCATTCTTAGCCAAGCTAAAATAAGAGTTGGCTTCCCATTAAGTGTCACAAAGTGTCATGCCTGTAAAGATTCTTTGTAAGATTAAAAAGGCAGCAACAATTCTTTTTTTTAAAATGAGGAAAAGATTTGTGAAAAGCTGACCAACTCTTCACCTTATGTTGTTCAGTTTATATTGTTTGCTTTATGATATGTTGTATAGTAGCTGCTTTATGTGCTTACTTTCTAGGGTGTTTGATGTTACTCAGTGTAGTAATTCATAGCCATTTGTTCATATTCAGAACTCAGTAATTTCAGTCCAAGACAAGATGGGACATCTCGTTGACTCGGCCAGGATGAATTTTCACATAGGCGAATGCGATCCTCAGTAACTTTCCGATGGTTATCACAAGCATTTAACAGTTTTTACAGAATCATGATCTTTTTGGAACTGTCACTCGCATTATAGCTTTTAGTAGAGAAACCAGTATTTGAAAATATGGAAGGATAAACAGCAGGTGAGAGAAGCATGGAGGAGTTTGTCCTGACACTGTCTGCATACTATGCATTCTGTGGTTTAAACATGATTTCAAGCTACTGAACACTTTTGAAATATTAATTGCTATGAAGAAACCTATACAAGTATGCAAGCATGTTAAGAATATATTTCTAAAAAAGTTACTAAACAATAGCATCTGTGTTTCAGAAACAGTGAAAGCATGATCAATTGGTTAAACTCTGATCTGAGCTAATAAAAATGCCATGGGAAGTAAAAGTTTTTAAAGAGAATCCTGAGTGAAGAGTGAACAAAGGTTAAAAAAAGTAAATTTTATGGTTATCTGATGCTTATTGTCATTGGTTCACAAGGTAGTCTGTCTTCTCTGATCTAATTTCACAAGTACAGTTCTTTTTGATTGTACTCTAGCAGACATGGAAGCAGACATTCATGCTTGATAAGTTTTATTCTGCAGCTGGGTGCAGGCATTAGAGTACCTCCTGCATGTATCCCTGTGGGTTTCTTCACATGAAAAGCCTCAGATCTGTGCAGGAATCCCTTTTCTTTCTCTACTCATGTGCTGCCTCATGTGACACAGTATTACCTTGTCTTAGCAGGAGCATCAATGTCAGTGAAGGGAGAGGTAAAGGGGAGTCCAACTCTGTTCTAATGACTCATTGGAGGGGAGGAGTATGCACTGAATTCCCAGTATCAGGCAGAAATCCTTTCTGATGGAAAAGCTTGAGTGTTGCAGCCAGCTTTGATTTTCACTTGATTTCCTAAAATGCTAGATGCTGTTTGAATTAGACTATTCTTCCTTATTACAACTTTTCTTTAAGCTTGAGGTTGTTGTGTTCAGTTTCTTGTTCTAAAATGATTTTGGGGACTTCTGTGCATACTTACGGGAGAAGATTGGTTTCATTTAAACATTGTCAGTGGAACTGTAGAAATAAAATACAGTGCTGAGCATGGGGGGGAGCTTAAATCCAAGTTCGGGATCTCAGAATTAAATAGGTCATGGTAAAGTAAAGCAACAGAAGTTATGTGATGTACCATCTCCTATGCCTGTCTCATTTTCTGTACAACACTGATGAATGTATTAATTTTCAGCTTGAATTGACAGTCTCTTGTATCTGTTAATAAACCTCAAAGCCTTGAATATGTTGGCTAATTCTTTTCAAGATACTGTGGGCTGTGTTTGTGCTCTAGGACACAGGCATTCCCAGCTTAACTGGGAGTCAGAATGCAATGTGATGCACAGTCCCCTCATGCACCTGGATCCTCCTTGCAAAGGAAATTTGGTGGAAAAGGAGGGAGGAAGCTACACTGTGTTCTGGTACGTCCCTTGGGACAAATAGGTCTGGACAATCGGCGAGACTGAGCCTGAGCACAGACACAGGCGTATATCCCTTGGTCTCTTCTCACAAGCAGAAGTACTGCTGTTGATCTAGTCCCGTTGACTGTTGTGGATACAAACTTGCAGCTGAAAATTTGCCATTATATTTCTGTTTATCTGTGTAAAGCACAAATGAGAACCATGAGTGCTTTTAGGATAATGGAAATTGTGGTCCAGCACTGGTTTGCAACAAATTGGGGAAGAAATTTAGAGAACTGGGAGAGGCAAGTAATTGGGCTTTTGCAGCTTAAAGAGTTGTTGCTGATTGCTTTTGTGCATGCTTCTAACCTACTGTAATTCCAAGGTAAGAGGTATTACATATTAGTGTCATGATTCAAACTAACAACCTGTTTAAAGTAATCTACTTTCACTTGCAATAGTACTGAATCACAGAAGTATGCTGTGGTCTGTTAATACTGTTCATGTAGTAAGTGAGAATTTGTTAAGCTGTGCTAACACTAGTTTGGAGTCATCTGTCCATACCCTAATTTGCCACTTTGTTGGGCACTTGTGCTTTCCATCATCAAGTCTTGGGAATAATCTCTCCCTGCAAAGCAGTGCTCAGTTAAGAAACATTTTGAGAAAGGAGTATCTAGGCTTGATTTCAGGCAGTTGCACTGCTCATCAACATTGGACATTTCAGTACAGAAGAGCTGGCTGGCAGCATAGTATAGTAACAGCACAATTCAAACAGATGATTATTATAGTTAAAATGTGATGATAGCATCTGTGAAACTGTAACCAACCCATCAAGGAACATGCAGAATTGAATTGAACAGTTGCACTGGCAATAGAGACTAGTGATCATAAATCATCTAGCACACTAAGTAAAGACAAAGCTGAAGATCTGAAAAGCATCCCAAGCACATATAGAAGTCTTCGTTTTCCCTTTCTGCTGTCCTGTCACCTTCTTTGCTATTGGCTGCAGAGGAAGTAGAATTCTTCCTCTGGGTTTGTTGTGACAACATATCAGAGAGTTTACAAATGACTTTTGGTGTGAATCTTGTCACCTTGCTTGACAATTTTCTTGCCTCTTTATACTGTTCTGTGGGGTAATGTAAACTATATTTGAGTGGTTCTCACTTTGGAGAACATGTGCCTCAAGGGGTATGTGAAGACAGGAGACAAAAAAAAAATTAATTTAAATGAAAAGCACCGAAGCCTGGCTGGGAGTGGTGGGTGGGAGGGGGGAGGCTGCATTATATTCTTTTAAATTGTCTTTGGATGTAAGTGTGGCCTGGAAGCTGCTGAACACTGGCAAATGATCATTAATGGCAACATGTGATAGGAAACTAATTTTTTCTGAAAACAAATTTCTTGTAATCATTCCATGTAGGTTTACTATACTACATTGGCTGAAGGGATGCAATGGGGGGAAATCGCAGAACAATGCAAGTTTTCTCAGTTATCACAGTACTTATGGGGAATGATGGTGATGCCACATATTTGAGTTGTTCATGTTTAAACCTATAGCTTTATTCTCCCTGTGATGCAGTTTTCCTTCATTAAGAGAATTTTTTTGTGCTTTCTCCGTATTCCAGAGCCATCAATATTGTTTGAGGCTGCTCTATTGTGGAGGTAAACTACACCAGAGGAGGAGGGTGGATACCTAAGCGCACATTCTCACTCCCTACCATCGTATGTGCGAATTACTTTGGGGGATTCCTCCATAACCATATGTGGGTCTGAGGAGAAATTTGCCTCTCCCTATTTCAGTCAAGAGAGTTGAGGAAGGTATTTGAGAGACAGAGATTTTTAGGAAGGAGTTACTTCATGAAGGGGCACTGATGGTTCTGCAACAAGGATCCAGTGAATACAATTATAATACCTCTGATTAAAAGGGACTTGTGAACACAGTGTAAGTAGACAAATTAAGAAAAAATTCTGATTCTGTATTGTGGGTTGTTTTTTCTCAGGAAATTGGTTAACAAAATTTGAAAATCTGTCTCTGTTATGATGATTTAAAAAATTATGAAAATTTAAAATCTGAAACTCAGTAGCACAGCATATCTATTTTCTGACTAGCATGAGAGTGAGTTAACTTGTTCAGTAATACAGAACTCAACATGAATAAAGTAGATGGAATGTATTTGGAAAAATAAGCCCCTTGAATGAAATGAGAATTCATAGCCATAGTATTAATGGTGAGATTTTAATTTACTTGCTCTGCTTAAATCAACACCTGCCTCTGAAGTTCTATTTACTAGTGTATCTTTGAAGAAATTTAAACAAATACCTAAAGGTTTATTTTGTTTTAATCGAATGAATGCTGTATTTGACTACACCCACAATTCTGTGGTAAGAGCTGTGGCCAAAACCTTTTGCCTACAGCTGGTAGACAATGGATGCTTTTATTCTAATTGATTAAAGTTACAGACTACTTTCCAAAAGCTGGGACTCTGAACATACTTCATATATATTTACAAACAAAAATAGATGTGAGCTCAACTACATTGTTAGTAAGGTTGTCTCGCCCATTGTTTTATGTCTATTTGAATTCTCTCTGCCTTCCCTTGTTCATTTTCTTTGCTTCAGTCTGTCTAGAGTCATATAGCCAGGATCTTTGTAGCATTCAGCATAATGCTCTGTGAATGTTCATGAAGTGGAAAGGATTGGTTAGTACCTGTGGATGGAGTAGCTGTATGGAAGGTAAGATGCAAATGTTTGAGCAGAAGAGTGTTTTACCTGGGATGTTTTTTTATCCTGATCCCTTTTCTCTCCAATGTAAGTTCCACTTTTAAGTACAGATTGAATACCCTTAATTAAGACATCAGTAAGTGGGCCATTTTTAAGACAAGAACTACAGTAGCTGTGTTATTAGCTTCAGAGTAGTTCAAGCCCTGTATCCTTTAAGAGGTGAGGGACAAATGAGTATCTCTGGAGGAACAAAATGCATTCTGAGTCCTGGCATTGCCTGTGAAAATCCTAGCAAAACTAAACTTTGGGGAAGCTGGCAGGTAGTTCAGTAGTACTCTCTCTGTTCTTCAAGTTCATTGATATTGCTGTGCTAGATTTATAACTACCTACTAGAGGAGATGTACCAGAATGGAGAGGAGGGAAGTAAATAAAACACAGCGGTGTACTCAGCACTAGAAGAAATTTCTTTATGGTAGATTGCACAAAATCTCACTTCAGTGTTTCTGCCTTGCCTACATACATGAATTTCTCATAATATACTTACAGCAGTGTAGAGACACTATATTTTTGTGTTGGTGTCCTGTTCTCTCCAGCTTTTCCTTAATAATCTCGTGGAATATCTTGGTGGATCTCAGGATACACATTAAGTTTTTAAATACTGAGATTCACCTTAAATATTAGGAAGAGTAGGATATAGGGTTATTCTAAAAGAACAGAAGGATGAAAATTGTAATTTTTCCTGTGTATGGAAATATGTAGGAGTGTTCATCTACTCTGTACTCTTTTCAGAGGGGAACACGTTTCTCAATACTCTTCTTGTTTAAAAGAAACAACTACTTTCATGAGCAAGGGTACAGATCTAACTATCTTATCCTTCAGATAGGCAAACACACTGCTTTTGTTGCTATTAAGAAAGAGAGAGACAAAGATACTGAAATAACTGGGTAAAAATTAAATAACTCCTGGGAAACAAAATGCATAGTTAAAAATAAATTCATTGTGAAAAGTTCTCCAAAAGGATCTTTTCAAGTTTATGGCAGAGAATGAATCTGTATCCTAAAAAAGAATAAAGTCAGCAATTGTATGCACTTTTCATGACTCTCATGTAAAACCTGGCAAACAGATTATTTGTTGGCTTAGTAGATTAGACATGAGGGCTTCTGTAAATTAAAAACAAAAGCAGCTTTGGAATGTATTTCACTGTCTCAGTTGGAAAACAAAGATCTCTTTCCCTCCACCCCTTCTTTTCCTTAGGATAATTAAAAATAAAAAAGTGTGCAGAGCCATATAAATAAAACAAGGGCTGGGATGAAAAAAAAAAGGAAAATCTTCCTTCAAAGAGATGTCAGCAATCACAGTTTTCATTTGTCTGTGCCAAGAAATGTGCTTGTATGTAGGTCTGAATGTAGTTTATTCTTGACTATTTATGGAAGTTATGCTCTTAGAAACCTTAATATGTAATAAAAAAAAAAAGAAAAATCCTTAATTACAATCTGTTTTAAATGATGCTTAACTTAAAAGCTTTCAAATACCCCTCTAAGCATTACACAATGTTCCACTGTCTTCCTTTTCTAGCTTTCCTTACCGGTACAAATACATTAAAATTTATGCTCTAATTATATAGGATTTTGTTGTAATTTACTTCAAGAAAGCGTGAATGCATTCTTCATGGGCAAAATATGTTACTTTGAATTTCTGAAAAACCCCTTTGGCTATACAACTTCTCCTCAAGTTTGTAACCTAAAAGAGAGCACAGTCTGTAGTAAAGAACATAGAATATATTTAAAATAGAACTCGCTGTTAAAAATCATTCAAGAAAGAGGAAAAACACACAGTTCAGGAGTGTGAGTGCCTGAGGACAGCCCAGAATTGTGCCTTGACATGTTATATAAATATTTACTTTTCTATTAAGTGAAAAATTTAGAAATTGCCATAACTCACAAAATACATTCTGATCAGGAGCTACAAAATAACTCCTTAAGAGATGCTTGCCTCACACACATTTCTGACTGGACTGAATGCTTTTGCCAATGATTATCCTTTCCCTTTTATTGACAGTTTCTTTCTGTGTTTCTCCATCTCTTTATTTCTCTTCTCATCTTTAATTTTGTCCTGAGTCTTGTTAGACTTGAGTGGTGGGAGGATGACAAGTCGAAGGAGAAATAAAAGGTTCCCAGGGAGTAGTCTTTGCTCAGTCATAGAAGCTCAAAGTTATGTTCCTTTTCCAGAAGCTGCAGTTTCCTCTGGTGCCCTATTCTGCTGGGCTACATTTGGCTTGAGAAGAGGATGTGGAAGAAAAAAAAGTAGCTGAAGAGTGATACCGTCCCCCTGGAAGCCTTTATCTGTGGTATAGCCACATCCTGGCCCATGTTTCCATCTTGCAAGCAGTGATGACTGAACGTGTGTGTTTTCCTTAGTAGTCTTTGAAAGGTGCTTCTGCAGGACATCAGATGCAGTGCATTGCTATACTGTTTTTGTTACCTGGTGATTTGCAAAATTTACTTAGAGTTCTCAAGATAATTCAAATGAGTTTGTAACTTATTTACTGCCTGTGGAAAAGTGGAATGCCAAGTGGGAAAAATGAAGTCCTTGAAAGGTACATGGAAATATAATGGACATAAATAGTTTGCTGACATCTATATAGTTTTCATGTGTGGAACCATTCTCTCTTCCTGCTCTTTCAGGACTTTATAAAGAGTGCAACCAAAAATCAAGACTTGAGGATGTTGTATGAGGAATGCAGAATCAGTTTTTGAATCAGCAGTTTGGAAATATCCTAGGCTGTTTTGGCTAATAGAATTTATCTGGCCAGTTATCAGGAATGTTCCATTCAAGACAGTAATTCTCAAGGATATTCTTGATTTTGATTGAATGTTTTTTTTAATCCATGAACACTGCAGTCTTTATGTTGAAACTAATATTCATTTTCAGTTCTGGGCCAACTGGCAGATCCAAATACAAATATTACTAATTGGCTGCTCATAAGTCTTTCTAGCAATTAATTCAGTTATAAATGATTCAGACCTTTCTGTAACCCAAATAAGATTCATGCTCAATTTATTTTTCACGGAATTATTTCATGCTAGACAAGGATGTGTAATAAACTATTATTGGGGTTGGGGGAAATCAAAAGGCTTATTTGACAGTCCCCATTACCTCTGCTGCAGTGTGGCAAACAGATAAAGTGTAACCTTTATTGTAAAGCTGTTTTTTGATTTTTATAAAACCACAAAAAGGATAGTTCTTTAATTTCCAAATTTAGTCTGGAATATTCTGTCAGCAAATTTGAAACTCAAAGTATAAGAAAAGGTTACCTAGGGAAGATGTAAGATTCTAAACTTGAGCACTGGTAAAATCATGAACCAAATCTTCTGTAAAAATCAGTTATTTCACATAAGATTATGCACTCATACATTTGTGTATTTATTATTTTTTCAGGTAAATATTTTGTTATCAAAACCACCGAAATGAGTGGTTGCAAGTAGTTACATGTGTATTTCTTCACTGCATTTCTATATAGTGATGAACACATGTGAAACAGCCTCTAATGGAACTCTGTCCATGTGGATCCTGTGACCTTCTTTGTTAAACACTGAGGCAGTTCATCCTGGTATTCCAACTGGATTTATAGGCTATTACATTCGCTGGTCTAAACTGCCCTGCAGTCACCATTTGTTGTGTTCTTTCTCTTTTACAATTTTAAACTCTTCTCTCTTGAATTAGACAGCTGCATTTCAACTCTGTGACATCTAAACTTTGGGGATAGTTAGATCCTGATCCATACAGGAACCACTAGTTCCTCTTTGGTGTCTGAATGATATCTGGCACCTATTTGGCTTCTATCTTAACATTCCTCTTTAGTCGCTGTAGCATTGCATTGTTGGTTGCTATTTGTTCCTACTGTTTATTGTAGTTCATAGAAGCTGAATGGAATTCAGAGCCCATTAATACTGGGATCACAATAAACACATATTAGTTTGCTTATAAAATTTTTAATGATTGTCAGAAATTGCAGGGCTGGCTGGACATACCATCAACAGCTCAGAGTTACAATAAGACCGGGTGAAAATAAAAAGGGCTAGCATCTGTATGCTGGGAAAAAGATTCAAGCCAGCAAGTCTCTGAAACAGTGGAAGTCACACAGGCATCTCTGCTGTCCTGTCATGTGGAAAAGCACTGAATACTGATGACAATGAAAGTAAAGATCCCTGTTTTCTTTAGCTATACGTCGTGTTGTAATTTTGATGAAGATGCAGCAGGGTCTCTTCTAGCACTTGCTGGAAATTTCAAGGGCTGCCCACATCAGTCATTATTAAAAGAGGAATTATTCTGCACCCAATTTCCAAAGAAAATGCTTGGAAATGTTCTCTGTTTCCCTTCAGTGGGAATTTCAGAACCTGCAGGACTTCTGGTTGCTGTTCTAAGGAACATAAATGAAGTTGAGTGGTTTGTACATATAGCAGTTGAAGATGAATGGAAAATATCTTTGAGCATCTGTTCCCCACCTCTTTCCTAAATATGCTTTCACCTTGTGTTTGTGTCTTCTGAAAGCATAACACATTGGTCTAGGTACATTTTTCTTGTCAACCTAAAGCATCTTTTGTCATCTGATGTCCTCTGTGTTGTTTTGCCTCGCTCTTCTGTGATTGAAAAACAGCTTCTGAAAAACAGACTTAATCTTCCAATATGCCAACTAATATGGCCCTACACAGTAAAATGCGTAGACAGTTGATCTTAAGAATGTGAATGGATTCACTGATTTCAAATGTCTTCCCCTAAACCCCAGGATCCTATACTAAGGAAAATGAGACGGCAAGCAGAGTGTCAGGGACTTAATGTTCCCTTGCCTAATAATTAATGTTGTGAATGAAGGAAAAGGATGAAACAGCACAGTTTGAGGAGAGGTTAGACATGTGAAAGGATAGACAGACTAAGATCTCTTGCACAAGTGGCGGACTACATACCCTAAGTTACTATTAATAACTTTATACGAGTTATTTAAGTTGTATTACTAAATTATTAAACAGAGGTAACTTGGGAAGTTGTCTGGTATACACAGGCTTCTGTGCCTTCCTTCCCTTTCACGTAATTTTACCCATTAAGTTCACCAGGCACTGGCTCTCACTCTTGCTGTCTATTTAGTGAGATTCTTCAGCCTTGGGTCCCATTAATTGCTTAATATCACCTGCGTTTACTGCTTATTGTTTCTTGTGTACCTTATTTGATTTTGATGGGATTTTATTAAAGAAGACATACTTTAAATAGAGGTAGTCAGGTTGTGGATGTGGTCCTGTAGGTGATTGAATTTTATTTCACTGTGTTTTGTTTTTCCCATGTGATAACCTGGAGAATAAAAGGGTGATGCAGAAGGAGAGTTGACTTTATGAGGCCTATTCAAATCTGTTGCAGTACTTATAGTTATACTTGGGTCAGACTAGCGTGAAAACCAAATCAAGACAACATGCAGTAAATATATAGTCAAATCATTGCCATTTGTTTCTTTGTATTTATTTATTTCAAGGATCTTTACAGGATCAGCTTATTCAATTTCTATATGGCTCAGAACTTATGCTGTAATGAGCATTAGGTCAAATCTTATCTAGTTTACTAAATTCTGAAACAGAATACCTAGGTTTGATAGAGTGGAAACGAGTGTTCATGCATATCTCTGGACAGGCAGGTTTTTTTTAAAAAAAGTTATTTTGGGGGAGTAATAAATTGGTATATCTACACTGGATTGTGAAATCTCCCTGGAAGATTTAAGAGGAAAATGTTACTGCAGTTACAGAAATCTCAGCAACTTGACTAGACCTTTTGCTTCCCTTTGAAAATGCTACCAGATAGTAGAGCAGACTATGGACTAATGTCTTGCCATGGGCCTTTTTTCATGCCAGAACTATTATTTTTTTTTCCAAGATAAAATTCTTTAGAACTTTTCAGTGCGACAAACTTCTTCTTCTCTTCAGACATGCATAACTGAAAGTTTTGTGTGTGTGTTTGTCCAGAAATGGTGAAAGAGATAAAATTTCAAGGTAGAGCTTAGTCTCGGATTAGAGAGAATTGTTTATGTCTCTATTGTAAGTTTCTGGCTCATAAGTGTTGGAAAAGTAAATGCTAACATAACCCGAACTACCATATAACAGCAACGTAATCGTACCTTGTTTAACTCCCGACTGTGCCTATGTTGTCAGTCCTTTTACAGATAAAGAAAAGGTGTTTCCAGACTTGTGATTGATTGTCAATGGCAACTTTTGCTCACTTAGACCAGAACACTATGTATCTGGGCAAGTTTTAGTATTTTGTTTTCTACAAAGCACAAGCATGGCCTTTCTGGCTCATATATATAAGAGCTCTGCCACAATTTTGCACCTTTCATTTAAACATTGTTTTATGGGCTGAACTCTAAATCGTCATTGTCTAAATTGGTTAAGGTGATTAGCAAGCTGCTTAGATTGAAAAGTGGTCTATTTTAGGTACACTTGTCTGCCAAAGGTTTGTTTTTTCATGTTTCCCCCCCCCCACCGCCCAGTCTCTTCATTATTCTCTGAATGGACTGCTACATCTCCTTCTGATGGTGATTAAAACTCTGTCAAATTGCATATGGCTGCCAAAATCTTTCTGAATTGATTATTAATAGAGTTTTGGAACAAATAAAACTGTGTTAATTAGTGCATTTGTAATTAGTGATAATCAACTCTATTCATCTATAACAAACAACTTTGCCTGATTGTACTATAATGTAAAATAAAAGTGTCAACAGTTGTATATTAACACAACTGACATGAGCTCTGGTTTTGTGTACATTCAGTACTTGGTGCGATCTTTTTCACTTGCTTTATGTGTTTAATTATGTTTCATCATCTGTCTATCTAAAAGGTTTGTTGGATACCCACTCTATTGTCATTTTTACTGCTGTGACAGAGCATCTACTATAAATCAGTGGTGGGTTTATTGATCTAATCCATGTCTCAAATAGAACTCTGTCTCATATAAATCAGCATATCTCTATCAAACTTATTCATGTGGCTGCATATTCTGGTGTTTCAGATTGTTTTCTATATGTGTTTTTGTCATATAAAAATATTTATCAAAATAAATTATATGGTCTGGTATCACAGAACATGGTACCTGGGTGCCTGTTTCAGTGCTTAAGTGCAACCAATGCATTTATTTATTTTTATATCATATCTGATGTTTTTCTGTTATTGCAACTTGTAACTATTGCATCTAATCCTTTTGCTCTGGGAAGAGTTTGATTTCATCTTCCCTATGACCTGTTTTTAGGTAACAGAAGACTGCAATTATAACCCATCCTAGCCTTCTCTTGTGGCTAAATACTGTTCCTTCAGCCTCTTCTACATAATTTGCTCCAGTTCCTGACTGTATTAGGGCCCTTCTTCTGGACTCTTGGGAATTTGTTAATCTGTCTCCTACTGGGGTGCCAAAAACCGGACACAGTATTCCTGGTGTAGCCTCTCAAGTGCTGAGCACCTTCCCTTTACCTGCTGCCTGCATTCTTGCTAAGGCAGACCAGTAGGTGGTTAACCTTCTTTGCCACAGGAACTCATTTAAACCTGACCCCCAATTCCCTTTCCGCAGAGTTATTTCTAGTCAAATTGTTCCCAGCCTGTATTTTTGCATGGGGTATTTCTTCCAGAATTTGCATTGTCTTTTGATTTCATGAGGCACACACTGGCCCATTCCTTGAGCTTTCTGAGGTGCTCCCCAAAGCATAGTGTCATCTGTGAAGCTGGCAAGGGCTTGCACTGTTTTTGAGTAAGTCACTGATGAAGATGCTAAACAATACTGCCTAAGCAGTAACCCCCTAAGGAACATTCCTTCTAACCAGCTGCCATTAGCCTTTGAAGTATTGACCAATGCTTTTTCAGCTCCAACATTCCAAACCTTCCATTTCCTTTTTGACCACTACTGAGCTAATGTTTAAATAACTCTATGCACTGTTCTCAGACTTCCAGTTGAGTTCTTGTAGTCAGCTCACAGTTCTGCATTTTACATTCTAACCTGGACTTACAGTCTAACCTGGAACGTGTTTTTGAATTTTAAACATTTTGAAACTTTGAAAACTTCTTACTTTCAGTTTGAAAACTTGAAAGTTTTTTCAATAGTTAGCAATATGAAATTGAAAGCAAATGAAAGGAAAGCTGATTCAATGTGGGTATTTATTTTGGGTTTCTGTGGTTTAAATGTTAGATTGGTTCTGACATTGGATATATTTGTGAATGATGGAAAGAAACTTTTGAATCCACATTGGGTCACCCATCTGTTGGATCACCCAGTTGTTTTTATATACTCCTAAAATTCTGCTGTTGTAAACAAGTATAAAACCAGGCTTGGATCCTTCCAGATTTTCTAGGGGGACTGTTACTGAGCAATGTCCTCAGTATCACAGTATGCAACATTAGCTATTTCTGGCTTTCAGTCAACTATGAGTAAACTTTGAATTGAGGTGCAACTGAAAAATATTTTTAATTAGTTAACTACCTGCCTATTTACTTGGGTTTGTTGTTATTTTCTTTAAATTGTATTGGGGAGATGCCAAAACATCTGTAAAGCTTTATTTTCAATTTAAAATCTTTATTACTCTCATGTCAAGTACCTTCTGTGCTCGCTTCTCTCCAACACTCAAGCCACTGAGCACTGGTCACATGAATTCTGATAGAAAGCAAATGTTCACTTTTCATGCTTGAGTACCTACTGACAGCTAACATTAAACTTGTAAACACATGTATTTGCACTGGAAGTGGTATCTGCTGTACGAGAGGGAACACTGCTTAACATTGTATGGTTATGTTCCTCAGATCTCCTTGCCAGAATATAAGAATGGAGACTATTAAATAAGATCTGAAATATCCCTTCTTAGCCATAACTGCTCACATACAGAGTGTGATGACCATGATTGTGACAGAAAATTACAGGCTAATACATGCACCATTCTCTGTGTGTGTGTATATATAACATATGTAAAATATAAATGAAAGCAAAGAGATAGTTTCCCTGAAGCCTTTTGCCAGACTCCCAGCACAGAAGCTGTTAATGTAGCCTGTCAACCGGAACAGCCTCTCATCAGCCCAAGAACTGAGCCCTGTTATCCCCGTGTTCTGTTCAAAACAGAGCCTATTCTGGAATCATGAATTGGAGTACATCTTTTTTATTCCACTACAATTTATGGGAATTCATTTCTACACCCCCTGAAATAGCAAAACCGGTATCTTCCCAGAAAGTTTAGAGATTTTTGTCATGGTGGAACATTGTGATTCCCTTTCAACAGGACACCATCTCCCAGCAGAATAGTCTGACTGCTTGAGTGTGTTGAAGCAAACTTTCAAAATATACACTCTGGTAAGGAAGCTGTTTAATACAGAGGTAAAGGCAATATGATTCAGGAATAACAATATGGAAATTAACTGAGGTGGAACTAAAATTGGAAGAGCTGAATATGCTTAGACTGGGGGAACTAGGTATTCTTCAGTGAGAACACTGAAAGAAATGAAGCTGCAGTTCCTGTTTCAGGGGCTTTTAATGCACCTGTGAATGACACCATATGGCTGGAGAATAACAAACACAGTATTTAAGATGGTTGTAAAAGTCTTTTGGAGCACGTACAGACCTCTAAGACTGCTATGCTGGTAGGCACAAATGTTTAAGGAAAGGTTAGTTAGCAATATTAATAGAAAATGGGAGAGCAACAGCCTGACCTTGCATCTTTCTTTGATAATTTAACTGATTTCCCAGACTAAAAAAACAACACTGGTAGATCTAATCTTACTAGAATTAGTATTTGATATGGTGCAAGATGGAAAACTATTATAGACGATGTGATTGAGTATCATAATTGTGAGACTAGTAGACATAATGTGAAATAATAGAAAATAGCAATTTGTATGAAAACTAGAACTACCAGTTCTTGCCTAACATATCCTCAGCCAGAACACTGGCCCAAGAGCAGTCTACTTTCCAGCTACATGCAGCAGCGGTTTATCAATGAGTCTGACACACATGCCTTGTCAAGAGGCAACTTGGCACATATCCCAAAGGTTTGACAAATCTTCGCTCTAGTTTGGTGCTCGAAGTACATAAAGACCTAGTTAAATTTCCAGTTTGCTTCACTCCGTCGCCGAAGGATGTTCACAGTGGACAAAACCGAGTAGCTGGAAAGACTGATTTCATTTCCCATTCTATTACCCCTGCCTCCTTGAGGGTAGGTCTTGAGTCAGCGGCAAAGGAAAGGACAGATCTCCAGGCACCTGAGCTTTCTGGGCACATGTGAGTTCCTGTGCCTTAGCTGCCACAGAAAGGAAATTCAGTCGCACAATCCACAAAGAAGCAGACCTGAACCTGCCTCCTGGGGTATTCTGGCTGTTTATTTCTGGTGCAGTCTTTATTCTCGGTCCAGTACATAGTTCATGTTGTATCCTGAGAGTATTAAGCTTCTCACTAGGCTACATATTAGTAATTTTCTGTTCTTGAATTGCTAACGTGGAAAATATGGAGCGTTTGTTTCAATTCTAGTATATTAGCAGATCATTTACCTTTATTAAACAGTTATCTGTTGCCTTGTAAGGGTACCTTGGTAGTCTCTTTAGATCCCCAGAACAGTGCAAATTCTTTTTCTTTTCTTTCCTTGCCTGGTGCCACAAAAGCATTTTGCATACATTTTGCTCTTGTAATAGGTTTCACAGATAATTGCATAGAATTTGTTCTGGTGTCTCTAAAAGCTTGGTGACTAAAGGCTTTTCCAGCTGTCACTCAACTGATACTGGGACCATGTGTCAATGGTTTCATAAACACAACTGTTCTGAACACAGCTGTCCTTGTTGTACCTGTTGAGTCAGAGCCTTATTTGCTGGCCATTTTCTGAATACTGCCAAATTTCATTTAGTACTTTCACAGTGGCATTAAGTTTGCTGTTGTAATTTCTTGATGGAGTGCAGCCCTGTCTTAGGATTTAGAGCTGTAAAAAAAATAAAAATCTCCTGCTGCATGTAAAATACTGCTTCCTAAATCCAAGTGCAGCCAAGTGTACTGTTAAGATATTTAGAAGCTTCTTAAGTTATTTTCACTTTAAAAATACTTTCATGCATTCTATTTTGTTAACTTAGGTTAATACAAAATTGCTTTCCTGGCTTGACATTGACATAAATATTCTCTTTTTCCTCCTCTTTACGGAGGACAATTAATTTTGTTGCTTGATATTTAGAACAGATACTGGGTTTGAAAAGGACATTGTTTCCCAGCCAGATCAGTAGCTACCTCGTGGGTTTTTTTCAGTATTAGTTTTACAGTAAAGGAAGTAAAAGTTTGAGTATCCTCAGAGATTGTTTAGATTTAATCCAATAGCAAACAGTATTAATTTTTTTGGTAAGATTTCCCTTCCCTCTCCTATAACTATTTGTAGCTCTCAGCCTCTAACCTTATGAGAATGGCAGCTGTAAATCCCCTCCGATTGTTTTTATTTCATACTGGTTCTAAATAAGGATATTCCCAGTGTGTATTAATCTCACTTGGAGATGTTTAATCAACTGATCTCACAGAGGCTGAGTCCTCTTATGCTGCCTGCAATCACTTTGACTTTTCTGCATTGCTAGGGTCAGCTGTGTTAGAATATACACTGCTTCCACTAATTCAAATCAAGAAAATTTAAAATTCAGGTTTTTTCCCACAAAGACTAGTGAGTTTCCTTCTTTTCATTTTGTTGAATGCTACCTAAGAGGGTAGCAAAAGAAACATATAGGTCACTTATATATTCATTTACTACAAATGAGGCAAATATCCTTATTTCTTTGTTCCTCTCCATTTTTAATTTCTCAAAATGTTTTGCCATTTTTCTATTTTCTTCCCCCTCTCCTTTCCTTCTATCTTCTTTTTTCTGTCTTTTTTTTTCCTTTTCCTTTTTTTTCTTTTATTGTTTAAGCTTCCAGGCCAAATGAGGAAACAATTACAGGATGTTGGCTTTAAAAGTGTCTGACTTTGCCAAATAAGTTTATCTTTTTTTTTCATTGTGGCTTAAAACATGCTAAATTCAAAGCCAAGTTACTAACCTAAAACTCATGGTAACTTCAATTTTTTGCATTAGGCTTACAATAAATTTGGATAGTTTTTCCACAGTCCCTTTGCCAGTGATTTGTTTGGAAGATAGTATGTTTTGAATTTGCTGAGAGATCTACTGCTCTTAGCTTAGTTTTAGTACTTTTAAAAAGCAATCAATAATGCCCGTTTTGTAATAAGCAGAATTTATGAACTGACAAGCAAAATGTAATTATAGTGGGTACTCGGTACAAGAAAAAAGAGGTGATCTTAAAGCCATCTCAGCATTCTGTTTGCACTCATTTTCATTCATATAAATGATTAAGTGGTTCTGTGCTGAAACGTTTCTCTCTTAAGGCTTAACATGAGTCTGGAAAAGTTGTTGCCAGAGAGTTCTATAATGAAGTCAATGACCATTTGTATTAACTTTTCATTGTTACCTACAGACAAAATTTTTCACAGTATTATTTTTATGACTAAGACCCTAACTCAGCAGCAACTTAGATGCCTTTTATTTTTGTTCTCTGGGGATTGTACTCTATAAATATGTAAATTCATTACAAAAGTGAAGCCTGCATCAAGGACTTGGGTTGATATTGCAGTTAGTGAAACTATTTCTCTTGTCCTTTTCTTTGTTGATAAATGACTTGCTCCTGAATGAAACACCAAAAGATCATTCAAAAACTAAGATCTAGTGAAGAAGAAAATTTCATCTTATAAGGCCTCATACAAAACACAGGTTGATGAAAATTCACCTGGTGAATTTAGTAGGCTTTGGATCAAACTAAAAAATGGAGATGTTCATTTCCATTTAGAGCTGGATCGAAAGTATGGTTTGTCCATGCTGTTTAGCAATAAGTGTTGAAATAATATTAAGTCAAATAGCATTCTGTCTTTTAATAATCAGAACTTCCAGTGGGTTTTAGTACAGCCTAAGCAGTCCAAGCAGTTTAGGTAAAGCCTACCTAGTTTTGAGATGAATACATTTTGATACACCTTAGCTGCTCTTGGAAATGAACTCTTGAGTCCACCTTCCTACTTTGTTTTCTGATTATCTGTCTTTCTGCATCACCAGTTTTGGCTGCACAAACTCTTGCCAAAGGATCTCCTATACTAGGTATTAAAAAGAAACAAACCAAAAAGCTCTTAAGTATTTGAGTCTTAATGCCCTCATGTATTTAGAGAAATAATCTAACCACAGTAAAGATCAGAACATCAAATGGGGCCTCCAGCTGTGCCCAATATGTAATGTTACTGGTTAAACTTATATGGACTATTGCTACAGGACCAACAATTCCATAATGCATCCTGCCAACTCTGCAACAACAGATGCAGAGGGAATTTCTTGTGGTGCTGATCATTTCATACCTGACATTTAAGAATAAATTAATTTCTGTCAAGCCTGAAGTTGTAGTAAGTGAAAACCTGGAAGTTTGATTGCTAAACTTACTGGAAAACATGGACCAGCTCTGGCAGAGGAGAAAAACCCTCACTATTGCCTTCTTTAATAACAAACTCAAATCAGGAGATACGTGCACATAAAGCTCTATGTAACTCTGTGGGACTTTCTATGAGGGTGAAGAGACCAGTCAGCACAAATATTTTCTCAGTATTCCGGCCTAAGACTTACATTTGAAGAGGATGCAAGATGAAAGGAGCTAAGCCTGCTTCAGATATACTTATCAGTGTGGCAGAGCAACACAATGATAGCTATTGTTATGCTAGATGCAAATTCCAGCTGCAAACATTACATTGATTTTCTTACTGATAAAAAAAGAAACCTTCCAGATATCCATATTTCATTTGTGAGAAGTAAAATAATGATGCTGTCAGCTACTAGACAGAAAATAATCTATATACTATGTGTTAAACTTACTTTTCATTAAATTGGGCCCAGAGATGCTTATGTGGATTTAATTTGTGAGATTAGTAAATAGCATATATTGTATAGGCTTATACTGGAGAACAATATAAATGTTTTAATTACTACTTGGCAACCAAATAGATGATCTGAAATTGATACTAGTCACCAGGTCTCATGTTAAGTTTATTTAGCCTTTTTTGTGAAGGCAGGGGGAGGGGAGGTGTGGGGGGGGAGGGAAGGCCAGAACCGAACCCTGACCATAGTCAAAGTTCAGCTGGCCTATCTTGAGTTTCTTGATGAAACGTTGTGGCAAACTGACCTGCATGCCAGTCTCTGTTCAGTAAAAATACCTGCTCCTTTAAGATTTGTCTTAGTTCGGGAATGTGGCCATTGAGTTCCATTATCCATACATCCATATATTAGCATGGACTTCAAATCTAATTGTCTGAGCCTGGGAAGGTCGTCTAGCTATTTGAGCCTTGCTCTCTTTATGGTACATCTAACAAGATGCTCAGGAGAGTCTTCAGAGCAGACTGATTGACAACTTTGCAAACCTTATTTTCCTATCACAGAAATAACCAATGTTTGGAATCCTACCTTTATTAAAACACTGGAAATAATCCATGTGTTTGTTGGCTTCTTTCAGTCTCTAGGTTCTCACTGAGATAGGAACAAACGAGGCGAGTACATCCTACAGTGAAGCTCTGCAGTTTTTGAAGGTGTCATTGTCTTGCCTACTGGCATTGGCCTGTGTTATTGTGAAGTTAATGCAGAAAAGCTTTAACTCATGAAACTTATTCTGAGGTATTCCTGCAACTTCAGCCTCTTTTCAAGCTACGTAGTCTCTTTGTGCCAGTGCCAGAGGAGTGATACTAATAATAGTAATGGGGCACTTTAGAAATGCCAGACATCTAGAATTCATGCTAGAAAGTGTTTTGTCTTTTGTTTGGTTGGTGGAAGGAGGAGAGTAATCATGGTTTCCCATAAGCCAAATTTCCACTCTGGAAATCTGAATTTCACTCTTTGTGTCTTGCAGCCCATATGTTCTCAGATAGAAACCTCTGTTTGGTTCTGTGTTATTGAACTTTGTGACGTGACGGCAACTAGAAGACACTTAACTGAGATAGAGGAAACAGTATGCTATCAAAACCTTTTCTTTTTTTTTTTTTTTTTAAAAAAAGGACAATTTTCACTATTTAAGTGATTAGAACCTATCGTTTCATGTTGTTTGCAGGCTGACACAAATGACAAGACAAAAAAGCATACATGGAAATAAGATGAAAATTTAGAACAGATGTCAGGAAGCATTTTTCATGCTGAATGTGCACAGTGGCCAACAAGGTAAGGCAAAAGCATTTTCCCATTTAAAAAATAATTATATGGCCCATCATGGACAAAACAGCTTTCCAAATTTCCTTTTTCTCTAATTTTCTTACATTATTATGATGCTCCAGCTGCTATTCACTTTTCTCTGTCTGGAAGCTTCATCATCATCCAGACTTGAACCTAGTTCTTATAGACATGAATGAACTATTAACTGCTAAGTGAACAGCTACTTAGCTAGATATCATCCTGTCAATACTGTATCATGTTGTTACGTTCAAGGTCTAGCAATGAATACAGTTTGAAGTTCAGAGTTTCTTGAAGTTTTTATCACAGTTATAAAATTGAGTCTAGGAGAAAATCAGTGACAGAAAACATGCTGGTTTTATTATCTTAAAGAGTCTAAGTGATAAAAATGTTGCACAAAAAATGGATCTAGGATAAACTTGGGAAAAAAACCCAAAAACTAAATGGACAAATGCACCTCCTCACTGAACCCCCGTGATGAATATGTTTCTGGAATCCTTGCTTTAGTCGAGGCTTTGCTGACAGATCTGATACAGATCTCCTGTATAATCTTGCTGCCAGTTTTTATAACCTTGTGCCTCATCTTTTGTGTTCATAGAATAGAATTTTATTTTTTCATGTGAATATGGGTGTGCAATTATAATTATTTGGGGCACTGACATTTGACCTCTCCAAGTATCAGTCAGCAGTAAGTTAATTTATGATGCTTGTGATCCTCATTTTAGTAAAGTGTTGGTCCATTGCAAGTTCATATGTTAAAGTTATTTGAGAGTATTAATTAGATAGATAATGCCTACTGAGGGTAATGTTAAGACTCAGGCCTAGAAACTGAAAATCTTTTGTTTGTAATAAATTTTTCCAGAAACTGTTTAGTTAGACCTTTAAAAGACTTGCTGAACAGATTGTTACAGCAACAGGTCAGGTTTCCAATCTAACTGAAAACTGTATTTTGTATGTGTTGTTTTCAGTTTACAGATTATATTTTCCAGGTTATAGATACTTAGTGTTTTAACTTCTCAGATTCAGTTTAGGAGAATGCCTTATTCTTAAACTAAAATAGTATGGCCGGCTCTTCCCTGTTGTCCTTATCCTAAATTCATGGCACTACAATAACAATGTAAAAAGGTTCTGTTTAGTGGTCATTTTGGCATGCATATTTTTCAATATCTCAATCTGACAGGACTCTATAATAAACGTTATTGAATAACTTTATAATTGAGCTATATTAGTATTATAGCTAATGCAATATATCATATTAAATATTCCATGAGCACCAAGATCCTGTAAAATCAAAGAACAAATAAAATCCCTTATCAAACCAAGTATCAATTATGTAGCTTACTACTATAATTTAATTTACACTTAGTGAGCAAGCAAGCCATTTCAAAACAATTTTTCTGTAATATTAGTGAAGACAAAATATTCCCTTAATATGCCCGTGTTTACCTTTAAGATAGAGCATGTGTACTTATTCACATAGCTAAGGTTAACCTTCTCGATATCTGTTTGTAGAAACAGGGATATTAATTTGGTAATAATCCATACCGCGCAAGGAAACCCAAGGGGTTTGGTGAAGGATAAAATGCTTTGTATACTGCAGGCAATTACAAGACCAGTTGTGGACTCTTTGCGAGCTTGCTTAGAAGAGATCTATGACTAGCTAGAAAATGAGAGCTGCATGAAAATCCAGTTTCTGTCATAGGTAATTTCTTGGTATCACAGGGAGTCTAGTATTTCTGTACCTTGCTTTTTTGCCTCCAGGGGAATGGTAAAGTTAAATTTGTAAATGTATTTTCAAATTCTGACAGGAAACGTGTTACATATGTGCGAAGTATTATTAATGATATCACTACTTTGTGTCAATTGGCATAGCTGCGCCCCTGGAAAATAGCTCTCATATTATTATTAGCTATGACTATTCAAAGAGGATATGTTAAGTACAATGCTACAAAATGAAGCTCTTTTGATCATATTTTCTTTATGCTTATGTGCTGCTGAAAGTAATAACTGACCTTCTTAAAATATCAGGCATTATTTTCTTTCCAGTTTCCAGTGCTGAAAACAGTGGTGGTGGTGGGGAATACATTGTGTGGTTCATTCCTCTTTTCTTCCACATAATTTGTTAATGTATACAGTGATGGAGAACTTTAAGAGATTCTTTTGATGCCATGTAAAACCAAATTATCTTAATTCAGTCCAATTTATATGTGAATAACTGACTCAAAACAGTCCTGTGATCAATGTGGCTGTGACTACCTTAAATACATTCACTGAATACTATTTCTACAGAAATAACCTTGTAGGATTATTTGTTTATACATTTATTTTTTTAAAATATTTTAAGAGGTCAAAATTTTAAAATTATACTGTTATTTAAATGTAGTGTGAAGGTTTAAGGGCAAATCACTCTAAGGTAACTTTTTTTTAAGAGCGGACTAATGTAGTATTATGTTTTATAGTGCAATAAAATTATGTGCTAAAATTATGCTCATAAACGCAGGCAAATGTAAACCAAGCTATTAGTTATGTTTTCTCAGATAAAAGTGATTAGCATAGCTATCAAACTCTTCTCCCATTTGAATAACAGAGTTATGTCTGAAGTCTAAGGCTTGTTTGCAAAAGCTGAGTCTTAAAAAGAAATGTAAATCCAGCTATCAGTGTTGTATTTGAAAGTGAATGCAACGGTCTGCCCATCATTGCTAACAACTAAGAGCAGAGGAACGTGACCCAAATTGCAGCAAAACACATCAATACAAAATGTGCCTCAAATACTATTTCAGAAGTCATTCTTAGCACTTTATCATATTCTCCTTACTGCTGATCAGACTTATTTAAGAACTATTGTGGTTTGTTTAAACATAAGAGTGATGAAAGAGTCTTTTAGCAACAGTCACCGTGAGACAAATTTTCATGTATAATTCATGAAGTATGTGGTCATCGACTAGCAAATTAATTTCCATCTGACAGCTATACTTCTGGTAGTGTCCTCTCAGGAAGGCACATGGTATATAATTAAAATCTGAATGGAACAAATTAAATGCTGATTACTTCATAAACAGTTTCAAGGCTTGAAAATTGTTACCTGTCTTTATAGGATCAAGCCAAGATATTTTGACATATATAGAGATGAACGGATGTATTTTCTCAACCATGTATCCAATTGTTTGTAATGCCTAAGGGTTGTGGTTAAAATTGCTACTTGAAAATCCAAATGTGGAAAAAAAACCCAAAAACAATTAAAAAGCCAACCACCACCTCAAACCTGCAAGGAACAAATAAAAACTGTCCCTACCTGTAGGTGTCTTTCCTGTACTGCTAATGCTGATTGGTCACAGGCAACATTTAATATTTTAGATGCAAACCACTGCTCAGACAGATGCAGTGTTTCCTTTGCACCTTCTTTCTTCCCTCCTTTGTCCCCTTAAATTTGGTTAATCAATGTCATTCGAAGCATTTTATGAGTGTTTGAGACACTGATGGGAGAAAGACTATAGACGACCAACTCTGATGATCATAAAGGGTTTCTTATTGTTTGCAATAAAAACTATTACAATCGAAGGTAAACTATTAAATAAAATATTACAAAGGTTTTCAAGCAGGCACAGAATGAAGAACACTGCAGGAAAGGTTCACACATGATCTTACTGGACAGGAAGAAACATTTTTTTAAGGTTTCTACTGTGTTTTTGCACTTGCATGCAATTTTAAGCTTGGTTTCTGCTGGCAACTGCAGTGCAAAATCTTAAGGACACCTTAGCATATGCTGGAGTCTGTCATTGCCTTCCCTCTCCTTTGTCTATGCCACTTAGATTAGGCTAGCAGAGATGCACTACCATGTCCTAAAAGTTACCTTTCTGGGGACAGGTTTTTTGCAGGTTGTTGCAATACTGGATGGACAGCTAGCCTTCTGTTTTTGCTATGAGGCCATTTTCTGTATGATGACAGAACATCATTTATCAATCACATATTTTTCAATCACATATTTATCAATCATATATTTTCATCAATCACTATCTTTTTCTGGAGAGACTGAAGATGCAACATATACAAAATGTGCAATAATAGATTCCTGTACAGCCTAGTGATAGCAATAGCCTTTCAGTAATGCAGGCCAAGAAAGTTCATTGAGAAAGTTTCTTTAATTTAGACAGAAATTGAAAAGATGACAAGAGTAAACCTAAAAGAATTCAGACATTAAATGAGCGTGCAGACATGGGCAGTGTATACAATGTAATAACATTGATGCATATGAGTATTTCATAAAGATGATAATAATAAGTCAAACAGGGACTTACAAACATTGAGCCTTAGGTAATGTGATGGAAGATTTGTCTACTGTACTGGCATTTATTAGTAGGTAAATCAGTTGGTACTATCCATTCACAGTCCCTTTAGTTTTCAGTAGTGAATGAACAGCTCTTTTCCTACACTCCCTACTGCCACTTTTTAGGAAGCTTTACATATCAAAAGATTGTATGCAGAAAAGTACCAGTAGTATGCTCAATTATCCTCTTCTCCTCCCTTTCCTGAGAAGCTCTGCAGGGTAATCATTGATTTTTCATTTAACTTCAGTAGTAAGTGTTCTGGGTCGTGCATCAATGCTTATGTCAGGCTCTTCTTACCTGAAATCACTAAATAAATGAGATCTTGCTATGGCTATAATAACAAATTCTTGATTAGAGATACACTTTTAGGGCATTAGGCAGGTTGTAGTTAATGAATAAAATCACAGAAAAATTTCAATGGAAGGGAACCTCCTGAGGTCAACTAGTCTTCACTTTCTTTCTCTTTCCACTCAAAGCAGGGCCAACTGAAATTAGATCATGGTGATGCAGATCACACCCAGTCAAGTTTTGAAGGAAGAGTTATGAGGAAACTATTAGTAGAAATTGCCTGCCATTAGATTTGTTTATTTTCATGATGACAGAAGTATCTAAAATTAGCTGGTGGCAGAATACTGGATTAGATAGCTCAAACAATTCCTCCATTTTGAATGCTATAAAGAGGAAAATGATTTTGTAGTGTTAGTGCTAGGATGTATTGAACACCCTTTTGTATGTCATTCTTTCTTTTTCACAGTTATATCAATAAGAAGTTATTTTTTGATCTCAAAGGACAGGCTGCTGATGGGACAGAGAACTGAGTTCTAAAAAGTAGGGAATGTACAAAAAGAGTTATCAGAGCTGGCCAGAAATGACATAAACTAAGCTGCAAGCTAAAGCAATAGGGAATGTACAGACACAGGGAAAATATGCAGGTTTAACAAGAGTCAAGAATGAGTGAAGACTGCTTGGGGGTGAGAACATCACCAGTGAGATTAATGGTGAGCAGCAGCAGCAGCTGCCACGTCAATACTGTATTAAGTTTGGAAATGTTTTAAGCATAAAAATTCTTTAAAGGAACACATTCCATGTGGTAAATTTGAATTCATGCCATCTTCAAATTTGTAAGACCCACTGGACAACAATTATACCTAGTAAATATTATCAGACGGCCAAAATGCGAGACATGATGTTACATGTGCTGAAAAATCTGTCATGCTGCAATGTCTGTTAAACACAAGCTGAAAGAACAGTATAAACTGCCAGTAAATATAAAAAGAAATGAAAACAAACACTGCAGTGCATGACTTCCTGTGGGATTTGATATTAATCCCCACTTATGAGGAGTAGTCTGTGCAACATATTTTCCCTAGGGGACTTGTGAGTTATCCAGCTAATCCTTATTCAAGACATATGACATTTATCCAGCAAGAAATCACACAGAATTTTTTCAATCAGATCCAAATACACAGTATTGATAATACAGTCCATGTTATTGAATTTTTTTAAAAAATACTTGGAAAACAAGCTTAATGTGCACATTCTATTATGCAGTGGCCAGCACTATAACTTTTAGACAAAGGTGCAATTTTAAACATCTGATTATTTTCTTTAAAAAAAGTCTGTTTGGATTCAGTTCATGTCTGCTTTCAACAATTTCTTATCCTGTTATTACCCATATTTTTATTAGATACAAATCAGAGATTAAACATCCTCATCAGTTCCCTTTGTGCATCCTAGTGGTCGGTGCACTGTCTGTGCTGGTTTTGAAGTCTCTTGTGTCTACCATCTGAATACAGCTTTTTCAGATTCTTCTGCCTGGTATGTTCTTCTTTCACTCCCTGGTGACAGCATCTGTGCTATCCCCATCCTATGTAAAGAGAAAAATAAAAAGCTTAGAAGGTAGTTTGCAGGATGTCATTTAAAGATGCTCTGGCATAGCACCTTCACCAGCTTTTAAAAGTCCAGGCACTGTTAAGTCAAGACTAGATATTTGGAAATATGTTTGTTCCTTTCCTTTTTTAATAGAATTATGTTTAATGGCAACTAAAACTAACTTAATTCTGTTAGTATGAATACTGGAACTGTTGGATGGACCTTTAGGAAGAGAAATATTTCTGTCCCCTGTGAACAAAAAATAAGTGAAGTCTACTGTTCTAATGGCTTGCTGCCACAAAGTAGATCAGACAGGCTTGGCTGAAATATTAGCTGGGGTTCAGTGCTTTCAAAAAAGTCTTGTGTTTGTGAGATGGAAGAAGGCCTGTGTGAATATTAGGTAATTTCCTAAGCTAAGTCTGGATGCACAACTTTTAGGCATTGTGTAGTTTTAGTTTGTGCAAAAATACCTCATTTACTTTTCATGTTTTGAGACTGGAACACAAAAATGTCAGATGTTACATATTTGTTACATCTTGTAGTAACACGTATGAGGTACGTATGTAGCAAATATTCCGAAGACTAAATCTTGGCATGAGACTACTAGTATTCTAAATATAGAAATTATATTGTTCAGAGTTTTATTTTAAGAGTTAAAAATTGGTATGTTGCTGCCCATTTAAACACACATAAAGAGGTGGAAAGGATATAGGGATATTTTAAGTTTTCCCAAAGTGATATTTCTTTAAGCAGCTGGCAGCTTTTTGGTTCCAGTGAGGTGAGAGCACTTGCAAGAAAATATTTCCTTACTAGTGAAACATAGGCTGAGTTTGTCCATTTTTTGTTTTGAAATAAACAGATTAGCAATTTAAATTTTTTTACTTAACAGTTTTAACACAGTAAGCGTAGATAAGTGCTGAATGACTTCAGAAGGGATGAATGCTTTTGCCTTCTTGTGAACACAGTGATGCTCAGGACCCTTCATGAATCTCTTGAGCCTGTAGAGGATTTAGCAGTGTATTGCAGTTGTTAGGTGCTTAGAGTTACAGCCTCAGCTCTGAGAACTTACTGTATGTTTGGGTGATTTGATCTGCATGTCTGTTAGTTTCTATATATACGCAAAGAATAACACTGGGTTTATGTCTTTGATTTATTGAGTAGGAGCTTAGTTTCCTCTATATGGGTTTCTATAGCGCTGAAAAAAGAATATATTGACTTTGTAGCCTATGATTTTCTCATATTTGCTTAAGATGTGGGTTTGTGTTTTGTTTTTTGCATATATCCTACAAGTGGCAGAATTTCAGATCCTGAAACCAGCGATTTCTCAGTTAATTCTGGGAAGATGCCATAGAAGCTATGGAGTTCATAAACATCACTTTCTAACTGTTCACAAGACTGAACTACTATACTGGCTTTGTCTGTTAGCACTGTGTTTGAACTTCAGCTCAACATTTGCTGAGTCAGAAGTAGTACTATCTGCTTGGTCTTTTCTGCTGCTGCATACAATAAACAATTCATAGTTATCTCATTTACTTATTGTCCATATCTTCCAAAAGAAACATACAAAGGCATTGAGATGATCCTGGTTTCCTGTAGTTAAATAGGTCAAGTAGTTACTAGGGAGTAAAATCCACTTATATTATGCATCAGGCTTTCATTAACTTGGGTAGAATATCAGTGTTAGGTCTGTAAAACGTTCCAAGCCTTTAGCAGTTCTGTAAACACAGAATTCTTAGTTGGCTCAGGAAGCCCATAAATTTAGTAAAAATCAGGAAACTATCTGTGTGCCTACCAGCTAGGTAGGCTAGATCTTTGTCTCTGTCCAGGCACTCAACTTATATATTACTCTGTTGTAGAAACATCTCACTTTCTGTAAGTCATCTTTACATGTTTGGTGAAGGTAGGAGGACAAGGCAAGAAAGCAAAAGGAAAGACATTTGTTGACAGTTCTTAGTAGTAAACTCCTACTGGGGGTCTGGTTCCAAAACCGTTGGAGGTAATGAGTTAATCAGTAGCATCAGAAATGTTATTTGCTTTTCCAAGTATGTACAGTGTTTAGCTAAGAAATGTTTCTTATATCACAGAATCATAGTATAGCCTGAGTTGGAAGGGACCTTAAAGGTCATCTAGTCCAACTCCCCTGCCGTGCTCAGGAACATTCCCCACTAGACGAGGTTGCTCAAGACCCCATCTAACCTGGCCTTGAATGTCTCCAGGGATGGGGAATTTGCCACCTCTCTAGGCAACCTGTTCCAGTGTTTCACCACCGTCATGATGAAAAACTTCTTCCTTATATCTAACCTAAATCTACTCTCCTTCAGTTTAAAACCATTACCCCCCATCCTATCACAACAGGTTCTACTAAAAAGCCTGTCCCCATCTTTCTTATAGGCCCCCTTTAGGTATTGAAAGGCAGCAATGAGGTCTCTTTGGAGCCTTCTCTTCTCCAGGATGAACAGCCCCAACTCTATCAGCCTTTCCTCATAGGACAGGTGTTCAAGCCTCTAATCATTTTTATGGCCCTTCTCTGGACTCATTCCAACA
>VZRW01000369.1:139557-159068 GCA_013398125.1 Aegotheles bennettii
GAAACTGTGCTGGCTGCCTTGAATCACCTCCCTGTCCTCCATGTGCCTTAGCATAGCTTCAGTGAGGATCTGTTCTATGAGCTTCCCAGGCACAGAGGTGAGGCTGACAGGTCAGTAGTTCCCGGGGTCCTCCTTTCTCCCTTTTTTAAAAATGGGAGTAATGTTCCCCTTTTTCCAGTCCCTAGGGACTTCACCTGAACACCATGACTTTTCAAATATCATGGCAACAGCTTGGCCACTACATCAGCCGATTCCCTCAGGACTCTGGGATGCATCTCATCAGGTCCCATAGACTTATGTGTGTCCAAGTTCCCCAAGCAGTCCCTAATTTTATCTTCTCTTACAGTGGGAGTAGCTTTACTCCCCCTCCCCCCCAGACTCCATCACACAGTCCTTCCTCTCGAGAGGTGCCTGAGGAGGGATTTCCAGTGAAGACTGAGGCAAAAATGTTGTTGAGCACCTCAGCCTTTTCCTGGTCCATTGTAACAACTTTGCCAACCTTGTTTGTCGAAGGGGTTACGCTTTCCCTAACCTTCCTCTTCTGGCCAACAGATCTGTAAAAGCCCTTCTTGTTATTCTTTGCATCCCTGTCCAGGTCCAGCTCCAGTCATGCCTTGGTCTTCCTAACTTCATCCCTACATGACCAGGTAGCATCCAGTTGTGCAGGGATAACATAGTATATATGTTATGCACCACGGTCTTAGTCCCAAATACTTTTAAAACACTAAATTCCTCTGATGATTCAACAACCTATACAACAGTCTGAATGTCTAGAAAGAGAACCATTTGTTCTTCACACAACATCTCTGTAATGAAATAGAAAATCGTAGATGGAAATTCTGAGAACATGAGATTCTTGCCAATATGAGGTTAGACTCATGCTGATGGTTAACTTGCTGAACACCAGGAACATAAGAAGTGCCAAGACTATTTCCTCTCTTTTACTGCATAATAAAACTCCATCAGAAAATTCAAGGAGCACCTTTTGAATACTTAAACTTTTTTGTGATCAGCAGATAATCTTATATGATCTAAAGGACTTTCATCCTTATAGTTAGGGTTAGGTAGGGTTGCCAAACATAAGATGAAAAAGAGAATGACCTCTGTGGTATTGCTGTCCTATATGCAAAATTTCAGTTACTTAGAAACAAGCATAAAAATAGTAGCATCAAGTTTTTTTGACACTTACTGATTTGTCTACTGATAGGCAAGTTCAGTCTTACTGTAAGTCTCAGGAGCCTGAGCTGTCCTTAAAAATGAACTCTATATATGCTTCCCTAAGGTATGGCTATTGTCATAATCTCTCCTTATTCCATCAGTAGAAACTTGAGCTCAGTAAAGTGTTTATTGTGTGTAAGCCACATAATAAACACATGGATATATGGGAGCTACTTAATGGACCCAAATTTAAGAAACCATATGGGTAACGGATTGTAAAGCAGATAGTTCCGTACCTCGGCCTGGTCCCAGTGTGTACTGAAACTCTGAAAGTTGCAGAAAGAGTTGTTTGTTGGCACAGCTTTGTCAAAGTAATGCTGACCACTCTAGTAGAATCCTAACAAATTGAAATCATCTGGATGAACTGAAAGAAGCCAAAAAACTGACTTTATACTGCTTTTTTCCAACAGAGCAACCAGACCACAACACTGGACCATGTGGGTGGCCTCACCCACTTAAATATATGACACTTTGGGAAGTGAAATGGCTATGAAATCACTAACTGGTTTACCCTATGTATAAAACAGCTAGTTTGTCTTGGTGACTTAACAGGCTATGACAAGCCATCTTTATGGCTCAGGTTCTCAAATTCAAGACAAGGAAAATTTGACAATTGCACAATTACTGTTCTTCATGTGCTAAGTACTGGAGGACTTAACTTACAAAGCACTTGGATACAGGCTGTGTATAGAGATGTTGATATGTATACTTCTTACTAACTTACTAACAGTGTACTTCAACTGTGGTAATAAGAAAAGACATTTTTACTTGTGTTCTAGGTACAAACTATTTGAAGAATTGGGGTAATCAATTAGATAAGCTGAGTAAATTTCACTTTGCAGCTTTTCAATCCGTGTAAGTATCCCTGTCACAAAGGGAATAAAACCATATCTCTTGCTTTTCATTACTATAAATACAGGCCGTTTAAATTTAAGATCACTGAAAACAGAATTTGTCCAATTGTCTAGTTTAATGCTTAAAATCTGAAGAAGAAATACTATAAAGAATATCTGAGAGTTGAGTCGATTATGTAGTTGACAGAGAGGTACACTCTCAGTCTCAGAATTCATTAGGGAGTTGACCTTGCTTGTTCCCCAAGCTCTGATGGTTTGGATAAAATGGAAACTAGATCTTGCCAAACAAAAGCCTGTGGTGTCTGAATATCTATAATGAGAAAGACTGAAATCCTTTACTGAATTCAGTAACAAAACTCTCATCGACTTCAACAGGGAATTGTGGTGTATGAGCAGTGACAAGGTTTGACCAGGAGTACTTAGTATGTACTTTGAAGAATATATGATGAGTACGAGCATAAGTTCATATGGAATGCTTTTAAAGGGCAATTGTTCAAGCAGAAAAAAAATGTGGGTGTTAAAAGCAGTGGATAAAATTAAAGAGAGACTTATTCTTTCTGAGAAATTCTAACTAACTTTCTATTTATATTATAATAACATGGAATGAATCCAATGAGGTAAAGCAACCTGAAACCTGCTGAGCACTCAGTATTACATAATAAAATCCTGTTTCTTGTTCCTCAGTGCATCATAATATAAATCATGAAATGTGTATGTGCCATCATTTCTGATCAAATATTCATCTGTGGATTTTACGGATGTTTGAATTAATGATTTGTTAGAGCTTCTTTCTAATACTTTTTCTGCATTGTTTGGCCTTTAAGAGTTGATATTTTCATGCATTTGTCCTGCAGCTGCAACACCATGCTTCTATCTATAGGTATTTGCGTGCAAAATGTGCAGCAAGAAATTGATGGATGCCATGTGCACCCAATAACAGCAAAAAAAAGGAGGGAAAAAAGTAGGATAAAACAAATTTCTCCACCCTAATAAGAGATTTAAATCATAACTGCCTCAGGAGAGAATTATTTCCTCCTTCAGTAGCAGTCTAAACTCTTGATCATAGTGCAGCCAAGACATATCCCCAGAAACACAGTGACTGAGCACTGAACAGTGCTACATCTCTTTTATGAAAAACATTCTCTGAAAAGCTTGCATAAACAAGAAGCACACATGTTCAACTAAAGTATTTTTTGGCACTCTCACAGTATTTGTTGACTCATTTAGAATTTTGCATGTGTGTAACTCTTTAACTTCCACACTTCTTGCACTGCAGGCAGGTTTTTCTTTCTCAGTCATCTATGGTTCATGAATTTCCAGAATCAGCCTACACAAAAGTTACTGTTTCAATGGTTGCCATTAAAATGTTAATGCATGACGCCTGCTTTTGCAATATTTTTATAACTTTGTTATGCTAAATCTTATCAATATTAACAGTAATAAAATTATTTGTTATTTTATCAGAGCTGAGATTATGACTAGACTTAAAATTGCAGCCTTTTATGGTCTCAAAGCAGGAATTACATTTTCTTGTTTTCTGTTGAAAAAAAATGGGCACAATTGTGAATGTTCTGAGTGTTTTTAATGAAAACATCACTTCCATATACGGTCCAATCTAGCATGTCTCTCTTTACCTATATGAGCTTCTTTTTAAAGAACTCAAACTCACCCTCTCCCAAAACCCAGTGTTTGCCAGATGTCAACAACAGCAACAGACAAGGATTCCGGAAACCTACAGCCTCTTCCCAGAAGTGCCAGTCATCTGATGTACAGTTTGGTTTAGTTCCTTCTCTCACTTTCGGTTTTCTTGCTGTCTTTTACTGTCTTTGCCTTGCCCGTGAAGTTTCTTCAGAGTGGAGGCTTTTTCCACGAGGTGTTTAGGCAGTGTATTTTGTATCTGGGTCCCAACCTTCATTTGGTCCTCTATGCTCTACTGCTTCAAGTCTTTGTTTCTCAAATGACTTTATGCATGTATTTTCAGGAAGTGAACAGTAGAAATGAGGCTGTTGCCCCTCTTTCATCATTGCTGCTTTAGAAGTCTGTCTGTCAGCTGTTAGAAAAGTAGGCATAGACTGTATTTTCAGGAATTCCAAATAAAATAAGGAGAAGATCAATAAAGTTTTCAAGGATTAGATACCTCTGGAAAAGGCATTTGGTGGAGTTGATGGTCTTCCAGTTGCTGAAGTCTGTTTTGAAGTGTTAATTTGGTTTTTGAATTTCCCCTTGACAAGTTGTTGCCTAATTTCAAGGTGCTGCTATGATCACACAGGAGTAGCCCATCATTTTGGTTTTGATCAGTAGTAAATTACCACTTTATTTCCACAGATCAACCAGTTTTAAACGTTTGGTATCTAAGGTACATAGATATATCTCATATATTTAAGTATTTTAATATTTAGATTTCCAGCCTTGTATTCCAGGTGTGGCAGTTCAAGGTACTCAGTATACTTAGTAGAGGAGTGTAAGGATAAAAGGATGTTTTCTTGATTATGGCACAGGATTGTTGTCTTTTACCATAGCGTTTTCATCAAATTTCAAGCAAATTATGCTTTTAAGGAGTAATTGATTTTTTTCTTCTTTTTTGGGGTCTAACAAGACATGGTGCTTTCATCTGCTGAAGTATGCATAGTTGCAAATGAATGAGTGATATCTAGCACTAAATAGTCTAAATCAGATACACTGAATCTCATATTTAGAACTGAAGTAAGGTAGATACATCTAATCTCTGTGCAATAGTTTCCAATCTTTAAGAGTTAATTTTCCTTCAACTCATGGAGGTGTATTAATGTGAAATCCTGGAATACTGTAATTATAGGAGTCACCAAAAGTGTACAGAAGAATTAATATTTTTTTTTTCAAAACATGGCTTCAATAATATTCTACATAGTTGGAGGCAGTACATTGAATAACAAGGAGAAACGAAAATTCTGCTGCACCAGTGATCCTTTGTATTCTTTGAAGTAGGATCTTGTAGAAAATTGACAAGTCAATTTTTAAGTATGAAGGCTGAATTAAGTTTATGCAGACAACTTTCATTGTTATTTGTAACTTTGAGGTCTTGAATTTTAACCCTTAGCGATACCCTTTTAACACAGTTACTTAGAATACAATTCACAAACAATATTAAATTCTCTACTTCTGATTATTATGCTCAGAAAGCAAACGTGTTCCTGAAGAAAGTGACCAAGTATATTTGAGATAATCTAGGTTATTTGTTTTTAAAGATTGAACATGTAAATATCAACAAAAACAGCAATTTGCCAGGAGGATGTATATAAGTAGAAAAGAATGTCAAAGCCTGAAGTTGCCAATCCAATTAACAATAGCTTTTGCAACTGTACTGTACTGTTGTGGACACATCTGAATGTCTGTCGAAATCTCTGTGGGTTCAGTGATGCCTTAAGCAATCTTGTATCTCACATTCACCAGTCTGCCACAAATGCCGACAAAATGTTTGAGTACCTGCTCTAAATATCTCCTAGGCGGCAAGTTCATGATCCAGTACCATACACTGTTGTGAGACTTGACGTGTTGAGTGCAAGAAGACCTTTGAGCTAGACATTCTGCACGTCCTAGGCAGTAAACACTACAGAAGGAGTGGCCTGACTGAGGTGGCTGAGTAGGGATTAGTGTCCCAGACACATGGCCCCACACATGACGTGATGGACTTTCTATCTGGCCTCCCTGTTTCCAGGGCAAACAGTGGTCCTAGATTCATTCTGGCAGTGGCCAGGAGAGAAAAATTCCTTTCTGCTGACTTGTCAGTGCTAAACGGGATGTTTACTGACATGAAGGTAAATCAGATGATGAATATAAAAATACTGTACAAGATGAAATTGATATAAATTAGCTATGAATACAAATTTCTGAAAGAGCTTTCATCAAGGAGGAAGCAAAGCTGTTTTAAAATTATGGAAGAGATTTTGTGAGAGATAGCAACTTCTCATCAAAAGTATTTTGCTCTCTTGTTCCAGTTAAAAACCATAATTTATAGTAATTCTTTGGCTTGTTTTGCATTGTTTTATGTAAGTAGCTTGTTGGTATTCTTTTTTGTATATAAATGTCTGTGTGGGAAATATGAAGAATGTGAATCATGCAAGGGCTGTCACTTGTCCAGAGTCATTTGTGTACGTGTACATTTTGGCATCCTGCATAAAGAAATCAGAAACAAGTATCTGACAAATGTTCTATACAAGCTAATATCTTGCTAGTTACTGTGTTTTTTTTCTGACCAGGTTAAAGTGTTATGGGTAGGAATAAATATCTGAAACTGAATTTAAAATAATTCTTTACTTGTTCAACTTGAAAATGGAGACAGCACAATTTTGTTGTGTTGTTACCTGAAAAAGCTTTTTCTTTTCTCACATACCAGACCAAACATTTTCAATACTGCTTTAAAAGAACACTACAAATGGATGCTCTAGCACTCATCCACATTTCACTTCTGGTGGCTTCTTATCAGTTAATTGTAACTAATGTCAGTCGAGCTATTTCCAACTGATTTACACTGACTGACAGAAGCACAGATTCTGCTCTCTGCACAATGTAGATACACCCAATACCTATGGAAAAAAAACCCCTGTTCTGCTTCATCTAATAAACTGACATGATTTATTTTCTATTCTATTACAATCCCGTTTCTGCAAGCTCTTCTCTTTCCTGTGTCTCATCTCCTCAGTTCATGCAGCAGCTCTCCACAATAAAGACAGACCTAAGGTCCATGTGTGTTTCTGACGTGTCCAACACAGCTACTGATTTCACGAGTAGGTCAATGCCCCTTTAGATTCTTTTGACAGAGTGCACTAAGGATGTTACTTTTTATTGGCTACAGGCAGTTTTCTTGAATATTTTGATTAAAATATGACTAAAGAGGTATTCTGGCAATTTTGCTTTTGTTTCTACTTAACTGGGAAAAAAAAAAGGAAGGGAAAAAATGTTTTGCTGAATTGCATGACCTCATGGACTATATTTCATGTTCCTCATTGAAATGTGGTTAAAATAATCTTGTATTTAAACAGTTCCAAACCTTCAAACAGCAATGTGTTGGGATTTTTTAAAAAAATGTCATCTTTAAAGACAGGCTGTTTTTTTTCTTTGGCTGTATTTGATACTTACATATACAAAACATTCATCATTAATTAATATGAGCAATGTAATTAGTATAAAACAATTACAGCATTTGGAGTTTTTAGAGGAGCTACTATTGCTGCCTTAGCCCTTTTAAAATATATACTCCCCAAAGGACAAAATGTGATCTATTAATATATATGTATTATTACTTTTTTGTAACTCCAAGACTGCTGATGTCTGTGAATATGGAAGCATTTATAGGTTATAGACAGGCCGTTAGTTGACTTGCAGTTCTAAGTGCAGCATTTTCTAAAACCTAAAAAGCAATATTAATTACCCTCCGTCTACAGTAGAGAGTATAATATATTTTCTTCTGGAGATTTCACATTTCCTGTGATCCTGCAATAGCAACACTTGAACTTGTTAGATTATTTAGAATAATTGGCAACACAGGGATAAAAATTTCTAGTTGACTGCTAATTGCACAAATTAATAAAAATAATTCATCCTACATCACTCTAGCCTTTAAGTAGCTTTCTTTTTTAGAATCCAGTAGTTTTGAGATAATACATTCCCAGCAGAAGTTTACCCTCTTGTTTCATTGCAATTGAAAAGGTAGAATCTTTATGCACCAAGGCTTGTAAAAGGAAAAATTGAGATAATTAAATAATGTACACATTCCTCCCAAACTAAAATAAAGCATTTTTGATTTATTTTCTATTCTATACTTTCTTCAGTCTGATTCAAAAGTATCTTGTGTACCAGCTGTTTAATGGGGTTGATATAAAAGGTTTGTTATGCAGGTCTGGAGCTGCATGGAAATGATTGGCCCCTCTTAAATGTATTAAGTGTAGTCAGTTTGCTTTTTATAAATGAAATAAAAGAACTACTTAAAAATTTTTCAATTCTTCTCCATGATCAGTCTATTGTCACATGCATTTGGCATTCATTATATGTTAGCCCCAGGCGCCTCCAGTCTTGTACTCAGGCCAGCAGTAATTTAGTTTATAGAGATCATATGGCAGGGAAACAGATCTTGAAAGACAGAACTCTAAGAAGCATATTTGATGAATTTCCTATGATTTGAGTCTGGGTTTATTCTTTCCTGTTGTGGAGCAGACACCCTACAGCACACGCGCTGAGGCCCGATGCGCCCAAGCAAGGGGCCAATTAAACGACAATATGCGCACTGTTTTTTCGCACATCTCGGGTTGCATTTCCTATCAGAGAAAAGGAAGGGATGATGGGAGGGGGAGAAGAGGAAGAAAAAGGGGGAGCCTTGTAAAGGATCCAAATATGGGCAGGAAACCACACAGAGTGAAGGTTGCCTTTGTCATTAACAATTAACGTAACCACTAACGTTGGAAAAAAATATGCTGCGGCTGCTAGTGGCAGTGGTGTAGCCAGAGCAGCATGTCTCCCGTCTGCTCTTCTTCCCAGCAAGGCTGGCATCCTGGTGCAGCCAGCTCCAAGGCCTCTGCTGCTCTAGTAGGTAAACCAGCAATGTTTAACCCTTACACCCGGATGGGTCCCAATCCTTATTTGAGCATGCTTAACAAACAGGTGGTGGAAATGTCAGAAATGGATTTCAGAAATTTCTATAGCTGAATGTTTTTTCACCATTAGTTCTTACCCTCTTGATCTGCATGCTAGAGTCCATTGTGGCTTTATAGGCTATAGTGCGACCTAATGCTCTTGGATCACATGGGTGATGTTTTCATATAAGTCGCTGAATGCCAAATAATTAAGCCTGAGCCGAGTGGGACTGAGCTGGTGAGCTGGTGAGGCAGGATTTTTGATACCCTCTCTTATACCCAACAACATTTTGGTCACTGGCGTCGATGGGATTCCTTAAGTAGAAAGCTACCAACTACTATGAATGAACATAAAAAAATGTACACCAAAACAGGCAATTACACTTCCTTCTCGGGGGTCCCTGGGTGCAGCCTTTACACCCAAGCAGCAGCAGAGACGTGCACACATATAGGGAAAATTTCACTCCGGGTTTTATTTCATTTTAAGGTCCTAACTTCTTTGATGATGTCCAGAGACTGTCCAGGTCCCTTTGGAGTTTTTTTGATTGATTTTAATTCCTTTTCCCCTCCTCACTTCTCCTTTCCTCTCTCTTTCCCTTCTCTTCCCCCAACCCCCACCTTTTTGTAGTAGTTTATAAACGCCACTTTTCATTAATGTGACCAAAATGTCATCAAGTAGTTTAATGCTCTTTAATGTCCTTGTATCGTTTACGTTTTTTGAACAGTGTGGAAATGAATCCCATCTGTGGGTTTGCTAACATCAAAAAAGTTTGACAGGCTATTTAGACGTGCTACTTCACATTGCATTAGCTTGTACAATGTCAGAGAGGCAGGAGCCAGAGCGAGGCCATACCACACCACCTCACTCCTGACCCCTCCTAAACTGCTCTGAAAGTGACAGATCACTTACCTCAGAAAATCAAAGTCAATTGTGAAGTATCTTGGCCTGGACAGGAGCCCAGAGGCCCCGTGAAAAGTGTGAAGCCTAAATAAAAAAAGGCAAAGTCATTCTGTAAAAAAAAAAAACCAAATCAAACCCATCCTCTCTTCCTTGCTGGTGCCAAGAGATCCTTATAATTCCAGTTGGACAAGTGGATATACTCTAATGTTGTCTGATGGTTCATTTTTATTTGTAATAGAATTTTTTGTTTTTCATATGGGTGGTTGGACGCTTCCAAATTAATCTGGTTACATTTTTCAGGTTTGTTAAAAATTTGCTCATTCTTGCATATTGGCCAACCAAAAAATGTGGCTTCTAAAAATAGGTGATACTATGCCATCTTATTAAGGCTTGTCCCCACCCTTAGAAGGGCATATCATGCTCTTTTTTCAACACTCAGACTTCTGAGGTGATATTTAAAGCTTAGATGTACCCCTCTCTGCAATACCCTATGCAAGTTAATACATATCAGGAAAGTATAATTTCATACTTTTTCAACCCCTATTTGTATTAATGTCTCATAAACAAGGCTCATTGATTTAACTTACTCTTCAGTATGTGATGGGTGTATTTTAAATTTCTCTGGCTTTGTGCCATGAGAGTGACATGCCCCCCTTTTAAGGCATTTACTGTAAAGAGAGATGTGGCTTTTTATTTCAGGAAAACAAAAGCTTCTGTTCTTCCTGAGACACAGGGAACAGCAGAGAGTGCATTTTAACTGTTAATCATTATGGATAAATGGATAATAATTTCCACCTCTGAGTGCACTAGGATTTACTTGCCAGTTTTTTAAACCCTCCCCCATAGTACATTTACATACACAAATATAATTTCATTTTAAATAGGAATGTAAATACATAACCTTGTAGAGTGGCATCAGGTTTTCAAAGCCAAGGTAATCTTTTATAAGCATGAAATAAAAATGCCTTTAAGGCAATTACTGTATGTGCACAAGTCCTTTAGTCTTAAAGAATTGGGTTTGTGTGAGGTAACATACAATTCTGTTGTTAATTGTGTCACACTGAAAGAGTAAAACACAAAGTATGGAACAGTAAATAATGCACCTTATTTTACTCTTAAATTGGTAGGATCATGATAATTTCACTAAAGGCAGGATGAAACTGGCACCATATCATGCCCTGATCTAAGCACCATTTACATAGAGCCAGAATCCAAACATAAAGGAAACATTCAACGTTACATTTAAATTCATTTAGCAAACACATGAATTTGAGATGCAATTCTAATTGTTTGATCTTGTGGGGTTTATGCTAAATTTGGATAAGCAGGATGGACTCTCACATTTTTCAAATTAATTTCAGGCACAAGAAGCACATGCATTTTCCTTAAACTTTTCATAGGAGACAAGGAAAGAAACCCTAACATTTATTTTAGAAGCATTTTCCAAGTAGCAAAATCCAATCTTTTAACTCACAATGACTTGCATTCTCTTGCTGTTTTGAAATCTGAAACATTGCTTCAAGTCTGTTCAATCCAGGAAGAATAAACCACGCACTTGCAAAGCCATAGTTCTGTAAAGAAAGCTATGAGTCTTCACTGGAAACGTATTAGGCAAATTATGGATGTGCTATTACAATGAGAATTTATGTCCTTTACACACACACACACACAACTCATGTAGAGACAGAAGATAGATTCCTCTGAAAAACTAACCCAATCATGAAGAAACTTCAAAAATTACCATTGGGTCAAAAAACTGAGCAAAGCTTCAGTATAAGAGCTTTACCTGGAGTTGTTGTTCTCAACCACAGCCAGAATCAATGAAGTGTTGATGTCTTGCCAAACATGTTTTGGGGATTTTAGAATAATTTAGTGGGTACTTGCAGCTATGCAGGGCAGCGAATACAAGGCCTGAAACAGCATGCTACTCACTTTGAGCTATTTCTGTTATCATACCAGGCCTCGCTCACCATTGCCTCTTTTTTTTTTTTTAATTACACTACTGCTAGTAGATATGAAATGATACCCTCTTGAATACCTTTGGTTGTGTGTGTGTATGTATGCAGGCATTAAAACTCACTAAAAGTAAGATTAGAAGGGACCTTAAATATGTTCTTTGCTATAGACTAGATGACAGATCCAGTCTCAAGATTAGATTTATTATACCTAGTCTGCTTTCTTTAAAACCTAGCAGGCTTGAGGATTCACAGAATGACAGAATCACAGNGCTTTAAAACCTAGCAAGCTTGAGGATTCGATGTTGTTCCTTAGTTATTCAGATATTACCCTACCATCCCTATTGGAAGATCATATTCCCTAATGCCCCACCTACATCTCCCTTTCTGCAATTGAAGCTTGATGGTTTCGTCCTACCCAGAGTGGACAAAGAGAACAATTATTCCTCTCTGTTTGGAGCTGTCTTTTGCTTTATTTGAATATTGTCTTCATACTTCCCCTCAGCCATCTTTTGTCTAGACTAAACAACCCTAGTTCTTCCAGTCTTTCTTCAGAGAATATGTTTTCCAGATCATTCTTGTTGTCCAGTGGGTTAAAAGGAGGCTACTTTCTATTCAAATGTGATAGCCTAGCCCAGACACTATATTCCATGTGTGGTCATATTACAAAATTAAGTATAAAAACCTTTCTTAGGTGTCTTTCTGATGATACTTCTGTTTATGCTTATCCCAGTGTACTGGGGGTTTTTTGCGGGGTTTTTCTTGTGAATCATGACACCCACTCCTTCGAATAATTTTTGACAAAATTGCTACCTCTTGGCTTTTTCCAACTGAAGTTTAGAACACTGAGCACTCCCAGCCGAGATGTTAATTTTCAGTTCATTTGATATCAGGTTCATTCTGAACGCTAGTTCTGATGCCTGGAGCCTCTCCTCCTAGTTAGGTGGCAGCTGCAAATTTAGCATGTACTAATTCATCATTACAGTCATCATTTTTGCATTGTGTACAAAACTGCCCAGATTTTACTTCTCTGTGATTTCCTAGAATGCACCCTCAAATAGATTTATTTTTTTTTTTGGAGCATAGTACTATCTCAACTTGTACTATGTTTAGGGCCTAAGTAAGCAGAGTTGACATCTAAATTCTCAGACTATACTGACAGTGAAAAAGAGCTGAGATGACCTCAGGTAGACAGACAAGAAATTTTTCTGTTTATAAATTTAAAATTAAATGGGAATACACTGGCCATGGGAGGCTATGCAGATAAAGATAAGCCATTTACAAAAAAAGACATATAACAAAACCAGGAGATTTTTGACTGCATTTCTTGTTGGATATATAAAACTAAATTGTAATTGGCAACAATTGCTTGCTACTTGACTATATATCTATGAAGAAAACAAAAGAGAAAAACCTTCTACTAAAATTGGAAAGACTTGTCTTTACCCTTGTGCAAAATTTTCATGATAATGAAAAAAATAGTATCATTTGTAGCATTCTTTAACAGATAACTTCAGTTTCTGTGATGAATGAGCTTGCTGAGAGAGTTGAATGTTGTAGAAAAAAAATAAATTTACAAATGAAAACATTATTTAAAAGTTCCTATTAAAAGTACTCAATAGGATGAGTATTGAAAAGCATTCATTTCTTAAGAGAATATTTGTAATCAAATGCTTCTCATTAGATGCTATAGAGTGACTGATTTTAAGCCCAGCTCTGTTCTATCAAAAATGAAAATGTGAAGACAGCATGTCTTGTCTTCTTTCCCCTAGGCTACTAGCAGTAGTTTGGACTGTGGCACAAACTAGAGCCACTTCAAAATAGTTTGTACAGGCAAATTCATCTGTACTAGATTAAGGGGTTATTATGGGAGAAAGCTTTTGAAGTTCAGCAGCACTTTGCTTGTATCTCTGATATATGACAAATTTTGAGATTTCTGTGGCAGATGAAGAGGGACAGAGTAGTTTTAAAACCAATTTTAATACTATCTCCTAGCAATATTGGGGATGGTACAGGGAAGTGGCAAGACAATGGGCATGATCTCTCCATATTCTTTGTTTCTGAGAATACAGACTACTACATTTTTTTATCAACTCGAGGGTTTTTAGGAGATTCTTACTACTGCAGAGTACAGTTTTTATACCTGTAGTGAATATTTTAAGTGAATATTTTCATTGAACATATAGAGAAATACTCTCATCCAAAGACTTTTTAATTTGTTTTGAGGAATCTGTAACAGGTATCTTGTTACAGAAAACTGTTGAAGAAAAATAATTCTGATTTGTTGTTTTCATTGTGTAATAGTGAATCTTTTTTTGATAGCTCTATGGCTATCATCTCCTTTTTTCATTTGTTTGCCTGTATTTGTTTTCTTTTTTTCTTTTTTCTTTTTTTTTTTTTGTGCCACAACACCTATGCTTATGATTTATTTTATTTTCATACAGTTAGCAAAATATTGTTCTAGGTGTGAATGCCCAGTAAAGTATATAACAATGAGGTTATATAAATGAACTGCAACCCTAGAATAATCAGCATTTATTACATGAATAAAGAGGTCAACTGCCAGTCTGACCTTAATTATTTGACCAGTTTTCCTTGATGAAAAGCCTTGGTTACACAGCTAGTTTGGAGTCTAGTGTGGCTGTAGTTGTAACAAGGACAGAGAAAAGGAGGGCTTGGAGGATACGCAAAGAAAATGCAAGTATGTCAGCTGCTGTTCCTGCCACTTCAGCACTAAAAAAATGTTGTACTTAATGTTACAATGTTGCTCCTACTTTGCTATTTTTTTAAAAATCAATTAAACTGTCCTATCCTTGTTAAGATCTTTTCTTAACAAAGACAGTATTAGGTCATGTTTGCATGTTATTTGCAGTACACTTCAAATTTCTGGAAAAGAATATATAAATGAAACAACTGTTGAAGCAGGAGACAGCTGGGGATATAAAAGGAGTGGAAAAGGACAGGGAAAGAGGAACATCTCAAGAATAAAAAAAACTTGTGTGACTAGGTGCAGTGAAGAATGTTTCCTATCCCAATGAACCTGAACTGATTTAGCCTGGACCTCTGTTCTGTATCATATCAAGTACAGCTTTTGCCCTTTGGTGGTCTTAAAATAGTCCACTGTGTCTATGGGGACATTTAATTGAATAACTTAGTTAAGATACTTGATCTTTCACGCTTAATGAGAGATGACTTTCTTTTCACTCCAGTAATATTCTGATGATTCACTACATTATAGCAATCTAAAAGAAGCAATCTTGAAGGAAGAATCCTTCTTCCTTACTAGGACAGTAAAACTGCTAGTAAATCCAGATTTTAAAAGTAATTTGTGTTCTGTATATTTGAGACAACAGATAATATTTTCTTTCTGTGATGACATAAGAAACTTATTAACTTACCACATTGTTGTAACAGTAAGGCATCTTTCATATTATTTTATATTCTAAAATATTTATCCTGTTTGAGTTAAGCAAATTAATCTGTTATGTATCTATCAAGACATTTACTTGATAGAGATAAGATGGGGTACGTATGAAAGGTGCTTGAAGTCCATTTCAAAATTATTTCTTTTGCAAGTATAACACAAAAGAAACACAGATCTAAGCAAAATTATGTAGAACATTAAGTCCAGTGCCTCCTCTCTACTCCTCAGCTGCATATAGATATGCAGTAAGCATTTAGTCCAGAAAGGACAATACAGCATGGACTTTGCACTCCTTCCATGGCCACAAAAATGCTTCTTAGTACTTTATCAAATATTTGAGACTTACAGAAAAAGATCGAAAGATTTTTAATACATATATGTATGTGCATGTGCACCATGAAAAGTACACCATAAAAGAAAGAAGACAATAAATATCTCTATAAATATCTCTGATATATGCATTCTTTACAGTTGTAAAAGATTGCTTAGGCAAAGTTCATTGAAAGAAACTGGTACCTAAAGAGAAGTGGAGAAGTATAACATTTTAGCTGTATTTGTTTCATATAAAGGTCTCACAACACAAAGTGATCATAACTCTCTTGATTCTCAGACTATCCTGAACACTGTAAAATCAAGGCTCATAGCAATACCAAATGGACAAAAAGCTGTTGAAACTCAGCATATATTGCTGGAATGCTTACTGAAGTGGCAACTTTTAGCCCAGCTGGCAAAATACCTTATTCTGATAAAAATATAAACACCTATAACATTTTAGTAAGATGTAGTACTATTTAGGAAGTTCACCAGTACCTGAAAGGGAATTAGATTCATATTGAAAGGTACCCTTGAAATCTTAAAAACCATTGGTTCTCATTTGAGTTATATGCTCTAATAAAGCTGTCAGCATTTTGGCTTCCCTTTTTAGCAAAACTTTAAGAATCCCTATGAACTGGTTTGAATTCATTTTCGGGTTGGAGATTCTCTCTCAATCCCAGCAGGGGTAGTAGGCTATGATTCATAACACACGTCTTAGTTGGAGTCTCCTGTTCCTATTTGGACTTGTCGGTTTACCTGAATAGTTTTATTTCTTGTAAAATACCATAAAAACTCACTTGATTTACTGAATTCTTGACAGGATTCCATGGTTAGTATTAGATTTCCTCTCTAAAGCATAAATGCGGTTGTAAAACTGACTATAGAAGAAGTGGTTTACTGTGAACAAAAATGTCTAAGGCATGAAGAGAGCGTCAGGAAGTACACCTTTGAAGTTTACAGCATTTGATCTGAACTGTATTTTTGGTAAGAGGGAGTATGCCTTTTTGCTCGTCTTCTCCACTTGGGACCCACTTGCTCTTCATCTTGATGTCAATGCCAAAAATCCCAATGACTTCTACAAAAACCAGGCTGGCCCATATTTTATAAAAGAAGATAACATGTGTAGCAGAAACTTGGCCAAATTCCCCATGCTTTAGTAAGGTAAAATTTCCACTAATGAAATGAATCCTTCTTCCTGAAAGCCGATAAATCCAAACAACATTGCAAATCTCTGCACTTTTAAGGTCTGAATATCTCTTTTGTCTTCCCCTTCATTTGTGGCTACTTCTAATGGATAAGACTGTCTCCAAAACTCCATGATTTATTTCATTTTAGACCACAGCATTTCTCTTTCCCTTATACCTGTGACTATACAATATGATAGGATTTCAATGGCCTTTCCTCTTCTCATGATTTCTTTAAGAAGAAAAAAAGGAAGAGACTATACATCCTCGTATTATAGAAATAATTACAGTTACATTATTGAAACTGTAATTTTACTAGCCTTGTGAAACCAGAATGTTAACACTGCTCTAAAAATGTGCAGATAGACATCTGCATTTGAGCTTAATGGCTTGGAAAACTTTGGAATAAATAGGAGAGTTTTCCCTCCCTTCAGGAGTATGATGTGAGTGCTGTTACAGTAAAAGTTTTGTTTCAATACAAGACTTGTACTGTAAGCCTTTGGTGGCTGAAAGGTAAATTACATTCATGCAAAACAAAACTGATGAACTACTGAAAGCTGTAGCTGCTGAAATAAATTCCTGTGTGCTAAATTTATGGGAACTATGCGCTGTGTACACCACAGTACATTCACTTGCAGATTCAACTTTCAAATTACTTTCATTACCAAAATAAGTAGCAATATTATGAGAACAAGGTCCACCAGTGATGAGAAGCAAAGCATAATTTTGTTGTTGGAAATACTGATGCTCATCAGCATGTATTAAACCTTGTGTGGATCAAGGACCATTGCTTGTGTATTTATTTTTGTTTACTTTTCATTACTGACAAGGAGGTAGTAATGGGGCCTAAAGGCTCAGTTTAAGAGGTACCCAACTGTATTAACAGACTTGATCTTGAAGTTTAGGGCCTCCAGCACCAAGGTTTCCTCCTACAGGCTGGCTTTGCTTTGTCCTTTGTGAATGTACTTGTTTCCTCTACTGCAGTGTCTCCTGTTTATATTCTGTATGTTTCTACTTCTTACAATGACCAGCTTACTGGAAGGGAGGCTAAAAAGGAGACTCAAGAATGGGTAATATCTTCCTTTCTTTGCACAACCTTCTGCAGTGTGGAAAATTTTGATGGTTGGATAGCAGAGCAGGAAGGTGGTAATTTTGTTTTCTCAAGGTTTGTGCTGAACTGGGTAGCCGTCTAGCGTAAAAGTGATGTATGTATAGTATGACGCTAAAGTGTATTTCTTGTACTTCTTACAGTAAATAATAGGAAAGATAGCAAGTGTTGGTCTTCCAGATCACTTCCATTTAATAAAGTTGTCTCAAATGCCATTTCTTATTTCATGTTCTAAAAGCAGTGAGTCCTTAAGCGCTTACATGCATACTAATGGTTGAGATGTAATGTTAAAGAGCAGATACTTCAGACATGACATACTGCATAATTGATTGAAAAAATAAAGACTATAGGACTGCCAAAACAAGCTTAAATTTGAATCTAATCCTGTTACACAGAAGGAAGTTCTCCTTACCAATGGACACCCATTAAGTGAACACAATCATTCTTAGTAACACTGTCAGCCCACAAAAACAAAAAGGATTTGATTATTTTTAAAGTTTAATGACAAGTCCTTTCCCTTCTCCACATTAAAAAATAAAGGCTGTGCTCGAGTCCCATTAAGGGACTGCTTTAGAGCCTGGTTCTCTGAGGCACTTACATTGTTTAAATTTTAATTTCTAGTCTGAAATTTTTATTTAAAACAGTACTTATAAACAAAAAAAAAATTCTCATAGCATTTGGCTTCTACTATCTGCAAAATCTTCTAAGCTTTTACCTGTCCCAGTGAATTCTCTGCCAACTCCCAAAGGCATGTTTTCCCTCCTTTTGGCCTCCCCTAGTCAGAAAGCACTCTACTTAATCTCTTCCCATGATACTTTGACTGGGAACAGAATATATGAAGGCTAGACTACACTCACCTTTGGTGTAATGCCATGGAAGGCAATTCAATGGCAGTCAGTGAGGTAACATCACAGATAAATTTGTTTCACACAACACGCTGTTTTGGGAAATTTCTCCCGTGGATACAAAGCTGGGAGAAGGGACTATAACCAGTACTTTATTCTGTGAGTCGCTACCTCTCTTTTGGCTGCAAAGTATGACTTTCTTCATAACTAAAAAATATTTGGAAAGTGCTTTTTTGGTCTCTGATTTATTCATTGCAAATATCTAGACTGTACAAATAGATATTTAAGCTGTTTTCAGTAAAGAAATGAGTCACACATTACAATTCTGTTTCCTAACTGGATGCAAAAAATCTCAGAATGAAGTATTTAATGTGCATAAGGTGCTGCTAAATTTGAAGTTCTGTGAATGCAGTATTGCATGTAAGCTTAAGGGTGCCTTGAACGCTCCCATTATTTCTAGCATAAACTGGATCAAGCTTCAAATTCAATGACTAGGTGAACATTCCTGTTCCTTGACTAACCTGCTAGAATATTCATGAAAAATCCCACCAAGCAAATGTGAACAAAGCCAAAATAAAATTACATAGTGTGTACACTGGTAAGAAAAAAATCCCTTCTTTTAGAATTTACAACCTGAAAGGTTAGGGCAGAAAAATGTATATTATACTCATCTTCATCGTGCAAAGCTCCCTGAACAAATCAACATTTAAACACAAATTTAAATTTAATGAAATTTTAATCTTAATGAAGTCCAGCTCAGATTATAGAGTTCTTCATCTACAGATCTCAAACAGCTAGGGCAGCTGTGGCTAAGTCCTGTAGTCAAAATGAAGAGCTGTAATACATACACAGCACTGTCCAGATTCTGTTCTAGGTTTTATCATCTCCTGATTACCACCTTATCTTTCATTTTGCAATAGAAACTATAAGCAGATGGACAACAGACATTTCCATTGTTCTCCACTTGCGCACCTCTTGCTTATTCTTCACAGAATCACAGAATGTTAGGGGTTGGAAGGAACCTTGAAAGATCATCTAGTCCAACCCCTGTGCCAGAGCAGGACAACCTAGAGCAGGTCACACAGGAATGCATCCAGCCAGG
>VZRW01000369.1:159246-174543 GCA_013398125.1 Aegotheles bennettii
TCAAGCAGTTCCCTGTCCTTCTTGAACTGAGAGGCCCAGAACTGGACACAGTACTCTAGATGTGGCCTCACTAAGGCAGAACAGAGGGGGAGGAGAACCTCTCTTGACTATTCTTAGTCTATATTCTTAGTGCACAATGGGTTGCTGTGACTGAGAAAAATAGGCCAAATAGTTTTAAAATATTTCAGATGAAACATGAACATACATTGTTTCCCTCTGTTCTTCCATGGGAGATTCTCTAGTCTCAGGGCTTTTACAACTACTTTACAAAGAAACAAATACTGTAAACCTCTTTGCAAGTTCTTGCAAATTCCTTTTGTTGATACAGTGTTCTCCAGATTTTTGATATATTTATATGATTTTCCCTTCTTGCAGGGAGTCTTTAGAGAACCTGCAGTATATAGGTAGGTTCCTGTCCAACAGATACCTTTCTGGATGACTAGCACTGAAAAAAAACCCAAAAGAAACAAACACAAAAAAAGGTGCCTGAATTAGAGAGACCAGGTTAGATTTGAAGCCTACAGGTGGTTTTCCTGCTGTTATTCTATTATGTGACATTGCTAGATAGGATAAGAATTCTTTGTGCATTGGTATTACTCTTCAATTCTAATGGAGTCTATGGAGTACATTTTTTTGGTTATCAGAAACATCTTATTGTATAATGCTTAGAAACTAGATTATTTTTCACAGACACTGTGCTATTCAGAAACAGGGCTGTAAGGAAAGGTGTAGTCATATAGTTATATTAATGTCACCAAGAGTGAAAATTACCAGATAAATACAGGCATTCTCAGAGAAACCTGTTTGTCATTTCTCTTTTATGTTTTTAGGTCTAACTGTTGGATGGCTCAGCACAAACATGCAGCTATCAATGAATATTTAGCACTTGTAGCTGCAGGGAAATAACTCCTTCTATTTGTTTAAGGATCCCATAGGTATGTCCCTTGAGTTTTGTACGTGGAAAATGCGTAGGACCAGTGAAAGACTGAGCTAGAATTGGCTGAAAATGGGATGAGCACATGGGCAACATACTGCTTTCACCTTGTGCATCACCACATTATGACACTGAGTAACTATCACTTTGTAATATTTCATCAATTCCTATCTATAATTGAATATTTCCAAATTAATGGAATTATTTTGAAATTAGCCATGTATTCTTTCTGCCCTAAATCAAAATATGCCTATGGTATAATACCAAAGCCATGAAAGCTGTGGGAAAGACTGAAGATGTTCTTAAAAAAGGATTGATACAAAACTTCATTTTTAAAAAAAGCTTTGGACGCAAATGACCTGCCTTGCTAGGATTCTTCATGATCTTCTCCCATCCCAACATAAATGACAGCAGTATCAATAATTCAGTAATGACTTCAGTAGTCAGAATATCTCATTTTCCTTCTGCTGAAACAAGCATGGGGCTTGGCGTCTAAATGTAATACAAGTCAGAATTTATCCTCCTACATTCTCCTTTCTTTAAAGAACTTTCTATAAGAAAGGGCCAGTAGAGGAAGCTGTTGAGAGTTCATGGCCTTGTGATCTTCTGAACAATTTAAGGAGCCTAGATTTCCTTAATGCCTTTCCCATACGTGGCAACATTTGCCCTCTCCCAGTATTTGTTCTCTCAAAGATGGATATATCATGAACACTCTATGGATATTACTCTGTAATAAGCCTCTCAAAAATCATCATGATAGCCTTAGCTGTCTTTGAAAACCAGTATGTTTATCTGATAAGGTACAGTTTAACTATTCATTGGCTTCTGACAAACTATATCATAAATCAATATGCCATCCATACTGGGGTGAAAGACTTTGATAACTAAGGGACTGTGCTAATCCACAGCCACCAATACAGGAAATCTATTGGAAATTAACAGAAATGCAAGCAGAGATAATTTATAATGTTATTATGTCGTCTTGTCATCTTAGGACTACACTGTTGTCTGTTTTCAGCATGTAAATTTTCCAAAAAAAATAACTTGTGATGCTTTTCTCTCCACTGACTGGTATCCTCTGCTTCTGTTCACTCTAATTGGCACTTGCAGGTTTGGGCCCTTAAAACTGGCATGAGAATGAATTAATGTGATGTTTTTAAGCTTCTGGCCTTATCACAGTTGAATTACAAGAATAAATTAATTTTGAATATTTTTCTACCCTTAAAAACCCCCTTAATTTAAGAACCAAAAAGAGGTGATCATTCTATTCTCATTACGTTCCCAAGATTGCCATGAGAAATAAAATAATTAATATCTGTGCTTATTCTTTGTGCTTAGTCTTTGTCCTAAGAATGGATTAATGAGAATATTCAATAAGACTCAGAACACTCTGGCATTCACTTCTGTGAAAACCCATTCTTATGTCAAAGACCGTAATGAGGACTGAAAGAACCATACAATTAATTCATAGCAACCTTAAGGTTGTAGTGAGAAAATATTACATCATTCCAGACTGATGACCAAAATAAGAATAAGAGAAGATGAAGAATGAATACAAGAAGATTGAAGTAAGAACATTTTAAGTCTGCATTATAAAGCCTTTGTTTGACAGTGTATCATTTTAAAATCCACATTAGTTTTTATTGACTACAGTTTTCATTGCCTTAGTGGTCTTTTTTCACCTCTCCTTCCCAGATGTTCCTTCAGAAGTAAGCAATTACATATCAAACAGATTTTTTCCACCTCTCCCAGGTAAGAGTTTGGCAAGAAACAAAAGAAGATTAAACTACTTTTTGTGTTCCACAACAAAGACTAAGAAATAAGAACACTATGGAACAAAACCTTTAGAGAAATTTGCTTGTTATCTATGGGTTTGAAGCAAACATAATCTGATTTTGGCCCAGCATCTATTTCTTAGGTATTCTTTGCTGCAGTGATTAAACCGTATAGTGCTGATAGGGGTGCTCATTTTCTGAACTATTCACAGCACAAAATAAAAGACAGCAGCTCATGTAAATATGGAGTGCTTGGATAAGCAAAGCCATGAGGAGGAAGAGACACTAACACAGGAAGACAAGAAAATTGCACAGCTGATTAGTTTAATGTTTTTGTTAGGTCTTGTGTCATGAGTGTTGTGGGTATTATTTCTGATCAGTATCCACACAGTTATGTAAGTATTGCTGGCTTTGAATGACAGTTACTGATATAAAATCATATATAGTAGCAAGAAATTAAATGAGCATGTCTCCTTGAAAAATGTTTAAAATGGGCGCTCTTCTTTTGATTAATAATTAACATTGCTTAGTTTCTGTAGGCTTAAAAGAATTATTACAGCAGCACGCCTGCTCCATTATACTTTAGGTTGTGTCAGGTTTTCCATTATTAAGCTTTGTATTTTTAGTTTGTTTGGTAATGTGGCTATAAAAATTGATTCCAGCCGTGAACTTGCCAGGAAAAGATCTCAGCTTAGCAGAGACTTAAAAAAAATATTTTAATTTTTAAATAGCTCAGCTATTTGATGGTTAGCAGGGGGAATGGAAGCCTGGGATAACTCTTCACAGAGAGAGTGCTAGTGATCAGAGCATGGCCTTCTCACAATGGGCTATGCTTTATGCTGTTTATTTCCTGTCACAGAAATGCTGCTAGAAGATAAGCAGAGAAAGTTTTAGTGAGAAGTCTGACAAAGAAGGAAGACTTCATTGCCCTTAAGGAATACCAGGTTCAATAGTAGAATAAAGCAATTCTTACTATAGTTCTTCTTTATGGATCCTGATACAGGGGTCAGAGTTAAACTTAAATTGAGGTAGAAATTATGAGAGAGACAAAAAATACTAGGGAAAATAAAACATTCTTAGTGCTGCAGTAACAAAATATGGACCATCACTAAGGAATGTCGCATCCAGTGAGAGGATAAGACACAAACTGAAATTCAAGAAATTCTTATTTAATATAAGAAAAAAATGCTCTGGCTTTGAGGGTGGTCAGACACTGGCACAAGTTGCCTGGGGAGTTTATGGAATCTCTGTCCTTGGAGAAATCCAAAGCCCAACTGGACATGATCCAGGGCAACCTGCTGTAGCTGACCCTCCTTTGAACAGCGGAGTTGGATTGAAGAATCTGCAGAGGTGCTTTTCAACCTCAGCTATTCTATGCTTCTATGAATAATATGAATACTAACTACTAAATACTAATAAATTGATCTGGAGCAAGATTAAGACTGGTGCTTTCTTTCTCAACTTTACGTTGATTTCTGCCTGGTGGAACAGCCTCAGTGAGGGTAAAAGTTTATCTATCTCGGCAAATGGTTACACCTGTAAATCTGGTTTTGAAGACTACCTTCTTGTTAACTGTGTTAAATATGCAAGTAAGATAGAGTGACTTTTCAGTTTTGTATGTCAGGCTGTCTTTGAAAATCAGGAGAAGAGTTAGGCTTTTTTTCTCAACTGGTCTTTACCTTGCTGCAGTGCTTCCTTGAAGTGAGAAGGAGGGAGGAAGAGGAGGCAAGCATTTCACAAAGGTATTGGTCAGGTGGTTTGGAGATTTTCTGCACTTTTCTTCCTATAACAAATCCCAAAAGGATGCAGAGTATCAGAGGTGTAACAAGCAAATGGGAGAGAACTGAGCTTAGTTTTGCATCCTACTCCTAAAATTGTTCATGTGTGAACATTGCCCTGTAAGTGGCTAAAATGCAGAAATAATTCTGAGAACAGAGACTAGCTATGAACTGAGTAAGTAAGATTCCAGAGGGTTGTGGTTTAATGCAGTCTTTACTGAAGTAGTGTTCTTCATACCATTAACTGCAGAAGTGCCTATTCTTTCATATCATTCCAGGTGCAAAGGAGCTGACATCACATACAGCCACCATCTAACATGACAGCAGCTTGCTGAAGAGTATTTTCTTTTCCTATCATTAAACAAATTGGCAAGACTTACTTAGCCAGTGATGTTAGGGAGGCTTACATCTTCACATTTGACCAGCAGCTTGATATTCTGAACCAGTAACTTTAAAAAAGATCTCTACCCTGACAGAAGCCTAGCTCTCTGTGCAACGCAAGAACCAAGTTAATTGCCAAAGAGAAAAATTCATAAAGAATGACATTCATTTGTGAGAAAAAGGAGAGGAAGGTGGACGAAATTGGCCAGAGCAGTTAACATAAAATAACAAGGAAGGATCATGCCTTTAGTCCTGCCCATCAAACAGAAGTTCCTAACTCTACTGTATTTCAACAGCAGTAAGATACTTTGACTGGGCTATCATTTTCTCAGAAAGGCAATGAGGGATTCCCATTTACTCACCTGCCAAGAAAAGGCCTGTTCATTTATTACAGTGAAGAATAAGTGACGCCTGCTTGTGTTTTCTACATCCCTGACTAAATGCCCTAAAACAATGGGCAACAGAGTTCACATTTTGTTTTCTTTGGCTCATTTGTTGCATAGTGTGTAGTAAAAATCAGATCTCTGAGCTGTAGTTACCTTGTTTTATACAGATGAAAATTTGGATTACAAAATTTGGAATCTCACCTATAGTGGGTAGGTTGATGACACAATACCTTTCAGCTCCTATGCTACTTTTAAGCAAGTAAATCAAAGTGCACCTAAGTGCAATTTTGGATTGCTGAGACTATATATTTGTCAAGGAAAAGATCTCTACCATACTTTCCTCCTTCCACAGTATTATCACAGATTCCTCCACTGTATGTTTATAGTTGCTTTTTGATTGACACCGGAATTAAGGAAATCACTCATATTAACAGAAATTAATTTTCTACTTTACTAGTGTTGAAATCTAATCTTTGTCTGGAAACAGAAACATTTATTGAACAGTACTTCACAGCTAATGTGCAGAAGCCTACCTGTGTGGCTTTCAGTACAGAACTGAAACGCCTTTCACTGTTGTGTACTAAGCGAGATTCTCATCTTAAAGGCTGTTTCCAAAGAAGCAAATACACCTTTTATGCAAACTGATGAAGCCAAAGAACTGATGTTTGGACTGAGTTATCTATAGAGATACTATTCAACACTCTTCTAGTGCTATCACAGGAAGTGAACACAAAGAAGTGTTTGGTTAAAAAAAATTCTCACGCATCACTGCTCTTATACAGAAATACCAGTGTCTTTGAGAAAGACACATTGTTTTGATACAGCAATAAATTATATGAATGGAGTTGCGAGTCTAAATGCATGTATGTGTTAGTTTCACATTGCTCTTTAAAAATCTTTCCCATCGTATTTGCAAACAACATCCCAGGCAGACATTTCTGACAGAAACATGGGTATCTGAAAGTGGTCTAAGGAAACATAGTACTGAATGCAAATATTTGTTAGAGTGCCCTTCTGACTTGTTAAGGAAAAAGAATAACTAATTTTGTGGAAGGAAAAACATTGTCTACCATCAATGTAATTAAGAATAAAACTCAAATTGTTGTTTTCCATTTTTAGTTCAGTTTGTTGTGTTTTCTTCAGTTAGTGACATTCTGGTGAGTGTGATGAAAATCTTGCTTCCTAAAAGAGCAAGTGGGTGAATAGTAACTGAAACTCTTTTTTTTTCAAAGTTTTTGGAAGTCTGAATGTTCATACTACTGAATAGCCTGGCACAATCTCCAGTGTGAACACACACGAAAATACTAGTTAATGCTATCAAAATGTGACATTTTGTTGTTTCTGTTTTTATTTATAGATCCTGCCTGTTCTGCAGCTGTTCCTTATTATACAAGCTGACTAGAAGCTGAAGTATAAACATGAGGAGCAACAGAAAAGCAGTACTATCTTAACCTGCTCATTGGATTTTCAAAGTTCCATATATCAACCCTTGCAGTGAGTATACATCTTTCTAGTACAAATCCAGTCGAAGAGCAGTTCAAGTTAACACTAGTCCTATTAATAGTCCCAGCAGGCTGAGGTTAGTCTCAGAAGTCATAAACCATCAGGCTTCTGTTATTCTTGACCGTGGTCTTATTGTATGTTAGAAGCAATCAAAAATCTTCCATATATATATTTTCAAATCTACAAATACAATATTGATGGAATTGGGGGGGAGGGGTGGGGAAGAGAAGTTTTCTTTGGTGCAGACATGCTTGAAGAATAAAAATTTCTAATGGAAAATTAGGAAAGGTTTTTGCATGGGATTTAAAAGGGCGGAACTTCCCACCTATCTTATCTTGTGCTATAAAACACCACGGCTCAAATGGGAATTAAGTGTTTTGTCCACAACCCTGTATGCTGGACTGTACAAGTGTTGATCTGTATTAGACGAAAACAAAATTTTTTACCCATAAAGTGGCGTTATTTCTTATCACCCTGATAGTGCATCAGTATCAATTCCTAAGCTAATTGAGCTATGCCACCTGGATGAAAACTATCTTGTTCTTCACATGCACCTGCTCAAGACCTGCACTACAGATAGAAATTGCTGGAGTCTTTCAAGTAAACTATTACAAACTTTTGCCTGGGGGAAGTGGAGGTGGGGATGAGACAGAGGGGACAGCTTGAATATTTCTTCAGCACAATCTGCAATGTGCAAGTTTGTGGTCTTCCAAAACAACATCCAGTTCAGTATTCTAAAAAGCTAGATGGGGAATAATTTAATTTTTCTTCATTAAATTAGGGTCCTCTTGGACTAGTGGTCTATGAAATGTGGAGGAAAATGTCTGTACCTTCACTGCTATCACATAAGCTTGGGGGGGTGGTCATACAAATGAATTGTTTTAAAATTACACAATTCTGGTTTTTAGCAAATCCTCTTCAAAACCACTGTCAGTGTCAATCAAAGAGCACTCAAATCAAACTGAAAGTGATCTTAGTTGTGGTTCTGAGATGTCCACTGTAATTCCGAGTACTGGACTGTTTGGCTTTTTTTTCAGACAGGGAGCGTCATGCTGAGTGGTGCTTGGAAAGACAATCTAGGAAGCATTTTACTGTGCTGTATCAGTCTGCATTAGGCAAAATGGATTTCTTAGCTTAGGCAAAATGTCTTGCTAAGGAGATGATAGAAACTGAAACTTTTCACCGAAAATCCCTTTTCTCCATTTCTGGAAAGACAACACTAAGCTGTGGACTCCAAAACTGTTGTGAAAAAAAATAATGGACAGAGTGAGGGGAAAGTTTTTTCATTCTAAAAAGAAAATTAGGCATGGCTAATAACATTTGCAGTGATACCTGGAGATCCAACTGAGAGTCCATAATTTTTTACACTCTTTGTACATATAATAAGACAGTTCCTGCTCAAATACACTAGAATAAGCAGTGAATAACACAACAGGGGATAATGAAGCTCTGTTATTAGCCCAAATTTTAGGACTAGAAATCTCTCAACAGATGAAGTGTGTGTCAGACCCAAGAACAGAACCCAACCCAGTGCTTCAATAACAATGTCGACTGTACTGATTTTAAGAGAAGGAATTGTATGGGTAACCTTCTAGAGCTTCAAATAAGTATCAGATTATAATTCCAGCTTTACATTTCTTATTCAAACCAAACCCCAAATCCAAACCTCTTGAGGGTCTCTCAACACTGTTAATGCACCCGCTAGTACATACTCCAAACAGCATGTGTATTCGACAGACAATAGTGATTGTTGTGGTGGGTGGCAAAATATGCAGTGGGTTGCAGTAGCAGGGATTATATCCTGTATCTTTTTAATATAATAAATGGCTCATATTTCAAGAACTGTTTATAATTAGGGTATAAAATATGTCTTTAATTAATATCTACATCAAATCTAATGCCTTTATTTGTTCCATAGTTTCATTTGAAACAATTATATGCAAAAGATTCTGACATTATGTCAGCTGAAGCTTAGCAACTGCTATTATTGATTATAGTCTTAATGGAAACTTCTCAGCAGTTTACAGTATTTAGTAAGGATATTTGAAGAGACCTAAAGTATTATTATAAAGAAGCAAAGCTAGGTTTGGCAAAGGGCCTTTCTTTTGTCTCTGAAACTTTCTGCAGTAAATTTAGAACAGAAGAGCATTTCTCTGGAGTAAAAATATATGTATTGCTGGCTACAAGTGTATGTTTGCTGCTTCACAATTTTAGAATTAGATGATGGACTTATTTAGTAGACATTGGATAGTAAAAAGTAAAACCCCTAATTTAAAACATTCCACATTACCACATTCCAAGAAAAACATGGACCGGTGAACAAAACCAGCAGTATTGTAATAAGAAAACAACTAGGTGCATTTTTTCCAAAACCTAAACCCAGAAATCTAAATGTATGACTTACTGGCTAAAAATGCCATTTTCATGTCTCAGTTTACTCGTGAACTGAAAAAAACAACCTAGACTTGAGAAAATTAAAAAAAAGATCTAAGACTCCAGGTAAAGGTTGAGAGCACAATTCTAATCTTATAATAATCTTTTTTTAATCTTAATGTTGTTATTATAATTTTAAAATGTGCTTTTTTCTTTATAAGAGATTTATCATTACAATGTTTTTTTAATGTAAAGGAAAGATACTTTTGGTAATTTTTTAAAAGATACATGATAAATACTGTGACCAAAGGTTTTCTATCATCATATTCTGTACACCAGCTTTGTTATCTAATTTAGATAGGGGTCACTTTTGACATAAACTACAGAAGTCAACTGCTGACATTTAATACAAGCCCCATTCCAGCAGGTGACTTAAGCCCCTGATTGCTTGGTGTCTATCTCTGACTGCTATCAGTTTCTGAGCATTGATTGTAACTCATGACTATTTAGTCAGATGCTCATAACTATGCTTAAACTTCAAGCATGTGCTAACATTCTAGCTCAGCTTTCTACATCTAATTGTGAGTTTGAGTTGTACTGAATCATAACTGAAATAATTCTTGGAAGTGGGAATGGAAGATTGTGGGAAGATCAAAAGGAGAGAAAACTTGAGTCAGATCCTTGAATCCCTGCTCTTATGAAGAGTGCTATGAAGCTGCTATGCTTTGACTTTCTAAAGGGTTTTGCAGAACAGGAGAATCTGTACCTGTGCAAGAAGATACAAATGAGAGGAAGACAGGATGGACATAACTTGAGAGATACTTATTCAAATTAAAGGAAGGCCCATGAAAATGGAAAAAAATAATTGTGAGGAAGGTAGGGCATGTACAGGCGAGATGTTGGAAATCTGAGATGTGATCTCCTCCTGGACATCAGCATGCTGCCTGGTGTAGTTTACCCTGTGCTACCTGGTGTAGTTTACCCTCTGTTGAACATTTCAGAAATGTTTGTGAAAGAAATTAGTGATCAGAGAGAAGATGGATCAAAGCAGTTGATGACTGTGTGGATGAGAGACATGAGTGTTGATAGAAGAAAGGATGTAGCAGTCAGGGCTGCTGCTGGATCTACAAGGCTCTACACTACTGCTGTGCCAGTGGGAGGAGAATGTTCTCTTCTCCTAAACTTCTGCAGCAAAACTGTGCTCAAGCAACTTATAAGGACTTTTGTCCTGTAGAAGTCCATACCTCTAAATAAACAAAACTTCAACTGCTTTCTAGAGCAATTTCTCTTATGCCTAATCTTTCTTGCTTTATCCGCATAGAAGAAACCAAACAAGAGGATTGGAATGCTACTCACTTGTTGGTACATTTATATGATGCTATCGGTGTGTGCTGATCTACAATATTTCACAATCACTTCCCTGTGATAGCACTGTTCCAAATCTCATATTTAGTTATCTTCCAATAGCACACAATCTCTCATGAGAGCAGAAGATAGTTTTTAAATATAATTAGTTTTGATGGGGTGAGGGCAAAGGGGACTCCCGGATCCTGGGAGCTCAACTGTTGAGCTCTATTCACAAAGGATAGTCCAATATTAATCAGAAGGACACTGCATGTAAAATATAATCACCTTTGTGATTACATCTTTTATCTCCCTTTTGAAAGCTAGGCAAAAGGCAGCCTCTTAACTATGCTCAGTGCTTTGTGCAACTCCATGACGGACCAGAAAATAGCACCAAAATGTGGTGTGTCATATGCATCTAAATGCATAATGGTGTGACAGCTCCATTAAGTGCCCTGACCTTCATTGCCTGCAGGAACAAGTTTTGTTCTTTAATCTGTTTCTTTTGACCTCTGCCTTGCCTATTTTGCTTTGATATACATTATATTTATAAGTGCTATAAGCAACTGTTTAAATAACTAGTGTGGATTATTTTATTGTACTTGCAGTCATGTGCAGAGAGAATATAGAGCTTTAATATGTGATTAGAAGTACATTAATTGAATTATAGCTTTTCGAGGTAAGAAATATGGTTTGATGAATCATATCTTCATATTTAGAAAATACAGGACTCTATTCCAACTTAGCCATAGATTTCTTATGTAATAATGGGATAAATTACTTAACAATTACTACTTCACCTGATAAAATGGTGGCATGAGTTAAACTGATGCTTCTAAACTGCTTTGGAATCTGCACAGCATGTTGCCAGTATTCAAAGTAGTCTTAACTGAAAAATCTTCACCTGAACATCTACAGGGGCACATTGCTTACTCTGCAGTAATGGACTGTAATGCCATAGTGGCAATACTGTGAGCTTTTCCATGTTGGAGCTTGCTTTTGGAAATATGTAGCATTTGTTAACAAGGCGGTGGACCATATGGAAGGTAGGTGATGGATAGTAAGGATACTTGGAGTCTGAGTTTCTACAGTGAGTGCCTGGAGTCTTGAGGGTTTTAAACAACTTTGTATCTAAAGAAAGTCAATTTATATACTAGGGTTATTATCACTGTGCAGAACCAAAAACTGGCAGGCAAAAAGGAAGTACTTACAGGTTTACTGAATTATTGTCTTTATCCAAAGTTTTCTCTGCTAAACTTTTCCTTCTCATTTTTTCTGTTCTGTTTTCACCTTAATCTATGTGTGCTCTGTTTGCCTTCCCTTTCTTGTTTTCCTTTCACTGCAGAAGATGGAACAGGGTAGGTTGTTTCAGTTTGAATCAATGTTTTTAATATTTAATGTTCAGTTGTTTGAAATTAAGTAAAACTTGTTACAACTTAAAAGTGGAAGCATCTTCAAATCAGCAGATGCACAGGTTATTGTTATAAAGACTGTATCTGTAGCTGATATCCTGCTAAGTGATATGATTATTCCATGCAGTTGCTAGGAAAATTGAAGTGTAAAGTACACCCGCCAAAAAGCTTAAGGCATTGTGCAGTATAAGACCATTTTGAAGTATGTTTTACACTGAAAGACTAACCTCTAAAGAGAAAACGAAATTTGATCCATGGAGCCCAAATTGAGGGAAAGCCTACATAAGAAAATTGTAAAAAAGTAGTAAGTGTGAAGCCAATAAAATACATTTCTGGTTGTGGCCTAAGAAACTGTTATGCTTATTGTATTACAATGGAATAAAAGAAGAAGCTGCGTTATTGTCTGACTGATAAATCCTTTGTGAGGCATTGAAACTCACTGCACATTACTCCTGTTTCCCCTCACATAACTGTGCTGTGATTTTATGAGTTACAAGCAAAATGTGCACCTCAAGTCACGCACTCTTAAAACACCCAGCAATATAATCTATTTAGAGAAGGCCTGAAGCATTTTCAGAACAAGTGCATCATTTTTAAAGTTTTTCCATGGGGAATTATTCATAAAAATATGTATCTTTTGGGATTTGTACCAGGATATTTCTTAATTATTGCTGACATGCCCCCCATAACACCATGAGCTCCCTCAAAGGGCAGGAAAAGAGAATCAGCCTCCCTTAATCACCAAGTATAAACCAAATAAATTTAGCAACTACCTCATGCTATTGAAGCAACAAATTGATGCATTCAGAGTTCCCTAATGACTTAAATGTATAAAAACTAACAGGAACAAAAGGTACTGCATGTTGCCAGGATGAAACTTCAACTTTTTTTTAGGACACTTTGTAGAGCTACTCACTGGCTCCGAAACCTGCAAGTCACACACAACCAAAGATTGCCTAGTCAGTCAGCAGAATCATTTGTATTGTGGAGGTAGCTAAAGTGAACTGAAGGTGCAGTAAGTGACGCCTCCAAGGAATCAGGGTAGGGGTGCAGTCCTGCATGTATTTCATACCTAAGAATAGCATTTAAAAACACACATTATCTTACTATTTTGGGGAGGACTATTAAGAACCAAGACTAAAACCTAAGGATTTCCTCAAAGAATTAGTAGAGAGCATCCATTCAGGGTGCTACATATCATTTTCAACTTAGGGCACAACTCTCCTGAATAGCCAACCAAGTATAACATGAAATTTTGGTCTATACAAGTATTTTTCTACTCTTTCTTTATCCTCATCCATTGATTAGTGTTGAGCTTTTCAGGTTTGCATATACTCAATACTCAAAAGAAGTCTTCTAGCATAACTCTACATTTTTATACTATGATAGCTTTGTGGAGTCCCAGTGGGCACTGAGGTTACATTTTGCTATTTGCTTTATAAATTTTTAAAAAGACAAAGCCACTCCACGTAGTCCCTTGCTATTAAAACTGTGGTTGGCTATGAGAGGAAAGAAATATAGCCGTGTACTTTCACATATTAAGTATCAAAGCCATCTATCAATACCAGCTCACTTGAATCTTGTCTCAGATTGAAGTCTTGTGTTTTGCAGAAAAGGGCTTGAAACCAGATGAGTTTTATGACAAATGTTTCTTGCAGTGTTAGATGGAACCCTCGTGGATTTATTTATTTTACTTTGGAGAATGTTTAGATTCTTACAGGATTGGGCACTCATTTCCAACTGACTTTATTTGAAGTTATGAGTCTTGCATCTGACTAGAGTCCAACGACCCTTAAACATAGGGTTTTAGTATAGAGAAAGCCACTTAAAATCACCGTCAGATTACACATAAGCCTTCACAGTTTCACATAATAGTAGGAAATTTTTGTGTTTTTACTTCTGTGATTATTTTCTAGTAAACATGATGAAAATTTAAAAGAATAAAATTTTTACTGTCTTTTACATATGTACCTATACAGCTATATATGCAAAAAAATTACAATCACTGTAGTTATATTCATCCAGGATTATTTAATCTAGTGATTTGCTTTAAAGAATGTATTTTCAGCAATTTTTCAGTGCTTCAGCAAAGAGATTAAGGAGGTTCAGTGAGAGCCTTGTCCTGCTGTAATCTCAAACTTTTGCAGGTCAAATTTATTAGAATGATATACTGATATAAGCACAGACCGAGACACCATAAACTTCCTCTGTATGCACTTGACCCTTCTCATTTTGACTTACTAGCCTTTACAACTTGTCTAAATACTGGAGGGTTTTTTCAGGTATATTTTAATGTTCTTTGGAATGGACTTGAGAGATATTTAAAGCTAGCTCCTCAATAAAAAACCCCACGTGTATCTATTACAGTTTCAGCTTCAAAACTCTTCTAAATCCTTGTTTAGTTGACTGCTCACCCTAGAGCCAACTAAGATTCACAGCTACTAGATTGTTGTCCAATAAGGTTCCTAAACATGTGCTGTTAAAAAGTATTTAAGTAAGGTCTGATGAGACTAAGTCCTAAGAAAGCTCCCTCAGGTCTCTGTTTCTTTCCTTAAGAAGGTAAATAAGAGCTAGGTGTTAAAATACTCAGCACTGACAGTTCGTTTTATTGCTACCTCACTTGGTCTCCAAAACACACTAACTTGCACGTGGGAGGAAGGTGCCCTTGTGATTCTGGGTATTTGTCTGATGTGGTAGGCTTCTAAATAGCTTTGCAAATCTGTGCCTTGATAGTTTGCTTCTGTGGATCTTGACGAATAGAAGCGTACCACCATTAGATGATGCAGACATGACTGTAAAGTTCTGCTCAGATTGCACAATAGGTTGATTTCAGGTTTAGGAGTTGAATTTTGGAAGTTTGACTTCCAGCTTTCTTAGTCAGGCCATGTGTGTACTGTTTAATATGAGGGAATAATATGTACTAAAGTCAAACAACAATAATATTTAAAGTTATTTCCAAAAAAGAGAAGACTCTTGTCAACTCTGGAAAACATGATCTTTCATTCCTTTCTTTCTTTTCATTAAAGACGCAACAACTTGCAACTGCAAATATAATTCAAACCCTTTCTAAACCAAGAGCAAAGACAAAAGTAGAGGAGGAGAGGCAGTTATCTAAGTTCAAGTAGTTTCTATTGAAGCATAAAAGATTTTTGTGTCTTACAAAAAGATTAGTTACAAATATTCTTATGCAGAAGATTTTACCAACTTTTAAAACTTTCTTAAAATATTGTCATTGCAGAGATCACTGATGTGAAAAGCCTGCACTGTTACCAGAGTAATCTGAATAAAGACAACCTACATCAATTACTGAATGCACACTTCTGCAGCATGTTAATAGGGGCTCCTGGGCTTTTATTAAACAGCATCTGTTCAACAACCAGACCCTGAATCAGCTGAACTACAGTAACAATT
>VZRW01000369.1:174824-204716 GCA_013398125.1 Aegotheles bennettii
AGGAAACGGCTTTAAATTGCAGCAGGAGAGATTCAGATTGGACATTAGGAAAAAAATTTTACTGTAAGGGTGCATACCAAGGGTATTGGAATAGGTTGTCCAGGGAGGTGGTGAAGTTACCATCCCCGGAGGTGTTCAAGATACATCTGGATGTGGCACTGCACGATATGGTTTAGTGGTGATGTAGGCAGGTGGTTGAACTGGATGATCTTGAAGGTCTCTTCCTACCTCGATGATTCTATCATTCTCTGATTTAGTATTTATGACCATATTTGGAAGTTAAGCACTCCAGTCTAACAAACTCAAATGCTTATTTTTCTGAAGTCTCCCTATATGATCTTCAGTGCTACCTATTTTCGTCTAACCTTTTTGTAAAGTCACTTTCCTAATAATTTAATCTCCTCAATTATTTTGATTTGATAAATCAAAATTTGTGGACTCTTGTCCACTCCAGTTGTATCTTACTTTTCATTCAAGCACATATGTTTTTGACAGAACAACCTTGTTACATGTCATGAAACAGAGCAAAGTGTCCCCAAGAGGGACAGCTTTCTCCATTCTAGGAATCCTAAGCAGCAGTCTTAGACAGGAATTCTCATTTCTTTAAGGACTTTGGTTCTTCTTTCTTTTTTTTTTTTAAAGCACACCCTATGTAAATGTATCTAAGTAAACAAATTATCTTACAATCCCAAAAAGGTCTCAGGGTTTATGCTACTGTTTCATATCTCACAAGGGTGTTAGGCCCACTGCCAATGTTAATCCATTCCATATTAGAAATCTAAAACCTCTCATGTATTGGGCAGCCTACCAACACTCAGCTGTTCTGTGCTGGGATTTGGCTTAATTCCTGATAGTCATCCCCTTGCACTTTTTCAATGCGGAAAAGGCTGGGGTTTTTTTAAGGACTTGTCATTGGTCACTACTGAGACTTTTGATGACAGTGAAGTTTCACTAAAGCAGTTACTAAAGCTATATTGTTCCCATCTTGCCTGTAGTGGTCATTACTAAAAAAACTGAAGGCCTTATGCCACAGAGTCAGAACACCATGTATTTGCCAGCATGTACCACAGCTATTTCCTTTCCTAAGTGTGTGGAAATAGACACAACTGATACCTGCTAGCAAATGTCATACGCTGTATTATTGGCAGAGAGGCTCATGATAATCAATGAGCAATCCAGAGGTACTTGTGTTCTCTGCATTGTTGTTATTTTGAAACACCTCATGAGCTGTTTGGGGTTTTTTTTTCTATCTTTATGAAGCTTTACTAAAGAAAGATGTTACAACAGCACCAACATACATAGTAAGCTATGATTTTTTGTTTTTGAAGCTCATAGACTGTACTGCCTACTGCCTTATATAGAAGTAAACATTCTATTTGAAAATACAAATGGATGCTAAAAAATATTAGCCAGTCCCTGGTGTGATACCCCTGTTAAGCCTATTCCAACACAAAAAAAGGATTTTATTTAAACAGGAATATCATGGTCTTAAAGTGTGAAAACACTAAAGAAAGCCATTCAGAGGGCTAGAAGCAATTTCAGAGCTGTTTTTCCCTAAAATCCCCCTAATGCCAAAGGTGCACATAAGCTAACTGAACTATTTCACCCCTACATCATCAGCCAAACAACTTGAAAAGCAGTTGCCATTTTTAGATAATTAATACTCTAAATCAATTCATTGTTGTTTTTATCTGGGTGTCCATTATGCAATCTGTTGCTGTTATCCAACACAACAGCTGGGTATAATTTGCTTGTGGCTTATCTGGCAGTTTACAGCCATAGGATTTAAACTTGCATATTCTTCAAAGGTGTTGGAAAACAGTTAACATGAAAGTAAACCCTTAAGTACGTAGAGAGTGCTGTTTTGTCTGAGTTGTGTTGTACATTTTTGCACCTTTTTTACTCAATCTAAGATTCTCTAAACACTGCTATTAGGCTACATCGTCCATAGGATAGCAAAATGGATCGATGATATTCACAGTATTTACCCAGATAGCAGCTTAATAGGATAGTGTGGAGATTTTGGGAACACTCAAAGCAGACATCATATAATACTGACCAAACACCTGTGTTCCAGTCCTTCTCTTTCATGGTGGCCAATAGTGCCCAACTGTGTGGAACTACACTGAGCAGTGTAATTGCTTTGAGTTGTACAGTGTCTTTTACTAAATGCTTAAAAATGTCACTTGTGTGCATACACAATGACAGCACTATTTTACGCTGACAGCCATTTAATTGTAAAAGATTTGTATGTGTTTTGCAGGATGAATAAGTTTTGTTTACCTCAAGCAATGGCTGGTTGAAAAATGAAGCAGTCCAGTACTGCTATTGCTTCTGTAGCATCACATGGATGTACTTAAAAAAGGGATTTGGCTGACTAGGTTGCAGAGCCTTAAATCATAAAGTCACAAGCTTGACTTCAGTTTGGTCAAAATGAGGAAACACTGTTAGGTGCTGTGCTACTCAAAGAAATTTACTGTGTCCCTCTTAAGATTGGGATCAGGAGTAGTAAACGGGCAGCTGACTGGTCAATCAAAGTCTGCTCAAGTGTTCCTGTAAATCTGAAGATTCTGTGCTATAAGTGGAAGGCATAACAAAGTTCTTTGACAGCCTTGAAAGCACTACTTGAAGAGGACTGTGACAAGAGTAATGAAAAGCAAGTGCTCTATATTTGTGGTCAATACACCCTGTCCCATATGGATGTGCTACAAGTTTCTGTACATCCTCTAAGTGACCAAGGGTTATACAAGTGATGCTGTTAACAAGCATCTTTAACACACATAGAATGTAACGTGCTTCTCGTTGGCAGGTTCATGTGTGACATGAAGTGCAGCACTATTGGCCACAAAGCCTGATTACCATTTGGTATTTTTGAGGGTCAAGGCTCAAAAGGCAAAGAGGAGGACTGGCCCACAACTCCTAATCAGCAGTGATGGAAAAAGATCTGTCCTATTCAAGGCAAGAGAGTTAAAAGTTAATCCAACAGAAATACCCTGTATTTATGAATATGATTAAATAAATATACCAAAATATCAGTAAAGCACATTTTTAAAAGAAACTTATGTGTATGAAATGGAAAATGTTTATATTTAAAAGTTGCTGTAAAAGATTTTTGTTTTGTAAAACACATTTCTTAAAAAAGGAATAGGGCATATAAATACAAACATACATATACACACATCTGCACATGCATACTTCCCAAACCCGTAAGATGTCTGTTTGAAAGATGTCAGTTCTTTCAGTGACTTCAAGTTTCTTCAAGGCAGAAAACTATGGAAGATACAGTATAGCTGAACATCTGTCTTGTCATGTAGGCAGATATTAGGATTAAATTAACTAGAAATGAATAGAATGATATATGACAGGGTGCAGATGTCCCAGCCACAGTGTGATAATTTCATTGCAAAACTATGTAATGAATTCCATACATTACAGAAACACAAATACACCACTTTAGGTAATTGTGATGAAAAGGTATAATATGGAATGGATAAACAGATGGTGTACCCAAAGGCATTTTTCATTTACTGTTGCTCTTTAGTCATTTTGAAATTACTTTCTTTGGTTTACTGTACATCTATTATTACATCCTTTCTTTTTAATTTTTTTCTCTTAGCTCTTCTGAATCTGGATTGCATGAGGAGCATTAAGGACCATTTTGCATGTCTGCTCCTGATAGATTGGTTGGCTCCTATTTTCTTTTGTAAACCACACATTGCTATGCTACATCTAAAGCCAACATTTCCGTGACTTCAGAACAAATTGGATTTATTCTAGAAGCCTTTTGGCTTTGCGTCGTTTCTAAATTGGCACATTCTGCATCTGTGCTACTTGAATTAGCAGAACTGTTCGTATTTTGCCACAGATTATTGGCAAATTTTCCTTTATTATTTGCAAATGGATACCTCGGATAGTGTGTGAGATTCAGTTGAGACCTATCCATTTCTAATAGGTATATTAAGACATGATTATATGAGGATATATTTTATAATACGATTATTTGACCATCCCAAAAAATAAAACAACTTTTTACGTCTGGCAACAGGTGTTTTTAAGTGCTGTAAACAGTTAAATAAACAACATTGTTTTCCATCACTGGTCTCATTTGGAGTGTATAGTCAGCCCTTGACTACATTACTGTCCAAAACTGAACTGCAGGGAGACCAGTAACTGAGGGGCTATATATAGAAACTTATTATTTACTCACTGCACCCGTATATGCCTGTGCTCTTAAACTGTGTATATGTCCTTGGAGGCTGGACTTAGGCCCATTTGAAAACACAAATGTCTCCTTGACCTAGAAAGTAATAGCAAAACATTTTCAAATGCTGTTGAAATTTGGAAAAAAATCCAAAATAAGCTATTATTTCCTTTTCACTGTTATCATCTTGATTCATATTCTAGTATCATATTAATAATATCTGCAGCATTGGTGTTCACTTGAAATAAATGACTTCTGAGGTTATCATCTGCTTCAGCTTCAATTCAGTGTTTAATCACCCGCAGAAGATATTTATTGCCTTATATTCTCCAATGCCAGGAATGCTACTCTTAATTATTAACCATGTCTCTCATTTTATATTTATTTTTTAAGAAAAAATATTTAGTAATTGAGACAAAATATGGGAGTGTTGTCAGCTGATTTTATCTTTTCTAAAGCAAATCAGTGACTAAATATAGCAGTATTTTTATTACCACCAGTACAAAGACACACAAGCACCCCACATATTTCAATCATTTCTGCAGTGGTTGGTTTTATTGCTAATCGCTTTAATTCAATACAGTATATATAGTGGGTTGATGAAGGTGTTAGTACCAAGTTCAAGTTCCAGTACGTTAAAATGTTAACATATTGGTTACTTAATTTTGACTTAGATCTCCTTGTTTCAGTTTCAATGTTCTTATTTTCTATTTCTTAAGCTTTCAAAGGAAGTTAATCTGTTTAGAGGCATATGCTTTAAAATATGGAGATAGCACAGTTCATTTTCTCATGATGAAAGCATATTTTGGATAATCATTTTTTTCCAAACAGATGCCCAGTTTATCTCACTTAAATCAACTGTTTCTGACTGGACCAATTCCTGCATGAGTTAATTGAGCATGGCTAAACCCAAAATGCTGGACTAATGTAGGAAATAGGAAGAGGTGTTGACTATGAAGATTCTCAGCTTTCAGTAAAGGTGTTTAGTTGTTTACTTATATTCTCACAACAGAAGGAATGTAACAAACTCAGCCCACTGGAAATAATTCTGGATAATCTCACTCCATTACTTTCGTTGAAATTGAGTCTGCTCACTCTACCCTAGTGAACCAATATCTCAGGGAAACAAGAAGGTCATTCATGCAGTACAAAATAAGTGACAGAAGGAAAGGCAGACTGAAAGCTGCATGTCTTTAGATTTTAATTTATATTAGTAGTCCGTCATTAATGTATTAGCTTCTCAATGGCTATATTCAGCACAGGAAATCAGTGTATTGCCAATGCTGTTCATTAGTACTAGGCAAATGCCCTGCTGTCTTCCACACATCACAGCTGTTCATTCATGTTCACTTTCCAGACTTGGAAATATTAGTTTGGAGAATGCTGATGTCTTGTTTGACTTTTTCTTTTTTTTTTTCTTTTTTTTCCACTTCTTCTATGGAATCTTCTTCTGAGAAACGCTCAGAAAATCAGATTCTTGGATAGCTTAGCTATAAAAGAGGGTAACGTTCTATTCTCAGTGTTTTGAATATACTCATCTATCACTTTCAGTGATATAGTTCATAGGCAGACAGCTCATGGGACCATAAATAGAAATCTATCATCATTGCTGTTTTTGTATATGTAAAAAAAAAAAAAAAGATGGCCTCTAGAGCTGATGGTTGAAAAGGACTTTTTATGGGTCAGGAACTGTATTGTGAATATTTTGGCTAATTATTAATTTTTTACATGTGTATAATTATACTACTTTTGAGTTCTGCTTCAGTAAGTATAACTAAGATGATAATAAACTGATGCAGTGATCAGTTGTTCGGTTGTTTCTGAAGTCTTTCTTTCCTAAGCAGCACATTTAAATTTGGCCTTAATGTGAAGTAACCAAAAAGTGTATCTTGTTCCAGATCTTTTGATAGGTCATCAGCCACCACAATTCTGGACAGGTACCCACCTGTAAAGTAATAATCTCAGTTGAAATTAACTAGTATCATTACTGACGTGCCAGCAGTGATGTAGCTGTAAATAATTTGTACAGTAGCAGGGAAGAATTTCATTTCTCTCACTAATGCAATAACCAAATAAAGATTTTTGCAACTGTTCTGAAGCCTGTGAGCAAAAGGGGATGATGACAAACCTCTAGCTTGAGTAATAGACACAAACACGTTTGAATGTGAATGGATTGCTTTAGTCTTCTAATGGATGACATTGTAACTGCTAGATGGCATATAATGTTCTTCCTAGGGCTCTTCTCTACTGGTTTTGGATTTGAAGCACAATCATAGAATGATGTGTCTGAAAAGTTCACACCTTCCTGTGCCATAGCAGGCCAACGGTCAAAAAAATCAGCTCAGGCTATGGGAATCAAGAAATGCTGCCAGGCATCTGACAGTTACTAAAAGTACAACATAAAATTTACCTGGAATTTTAACTCAACCACTCTGTCAAATTTCCATCTAAGGGTGAGAACTCCATCCCTTTCACATGTTAATTTTCAGTTTAAGAAAAAAAAATCTTATCCCACACGTGTGGTATGTTTGTGTAGAAGAAAAATCTCAAAAACTTTCACGGTTATTTCACAGACCTACTATAGAGCGAATGCTTCCACTATGGAATGGTTCTGTGGATAGAAATGTGGGGTTTTTTTCTTGTTATTTTTTGCAAACACTGAAAGACTTGAGCAGATTTCTGAGGCTAATAATAAAAATAATAAATCTAGAGATTTTGGGTTTTAAATTTGTTTTTTTTCCTGTGTGTCTATNAGATGGCCTCTAGAGCTGATGGTTGAAAAGGACTTTTTATGGGTCAGGAACTGTATTGTGAATATTTTGGCTAATTATTAATTTTTTACATGTGTATAATTATACTACTTTTGAGTTCTGCTTCAGTAAGTATAACTAAGATGATAATAAACTGATGCAGTGATCAGTTGTTCGGTTGTTTCTGAAGTCTTTCTTTCCTAAGCAGCACATTTAAATTTGGCCTTAATGTGAAGTAACCAAAAAGTGTATCTTGTTCCAGATCTTTTGATAGGTCATCAGCCACCACAATTCTGGACAGGTACCCACCTGTAAAGTAATAATCTCAGTTGAAATTAACTAGTATCATTACTGACGTGCCAGCAGTGATGTAGCTGTAAATAATTTGTACAGTAGCAGGGAAGAATTTCATTTCTCTCACTAATGCAATAACCAAATAAAGATTTTTGCAACTGTTCTGAAGCCTGTGAGCAAAAGGGGATGATGACAAACCTCTAGCTTGAGTAATAGACACAAACACGTTTGAATGTGAATGGATTGCTTTAGTCTTCTAATGGATGACATTGTAACTGCTAGATGGCATATAATGTTCTTCCTAGGGCTCTTCTCTACTGGTTTTGGATTTGAAGCACAATCATAGAATGATGTGTCTGAAAAGTTCACACCTTCCTGTGCCATAGCAGGCCAACGGTCAAAAAAATCAGCTCAGGCTATGGGAATCAAGAAATGCTGCCAGGCATCTGACAGTTACTAAAAGTACAACATAAAATTTACCTGGAATTTTAACTCAACCACTCTGTCAAATTTCCATCTAAGGGTGAGAACTCCATCCCTTTCACATGTTAATTTTCAGTTTAAGAAAAAAAAATCTTATCCCACACGTGTGGTATGTTTGTGTAGAAGAAAAATCTCAAAAACTTTCACGGTTATTTCACAGACCTACTATAGAGCGAATGCTTCCACTATGGAATGGTTCTGTGGATAGAAATGTGGGGTTTTTTTCTTGTTATTTTTTGCAAACACTGAAAGACTTGAGCAGATTTCTGAGGCTAATAATAAAAATAATAAATCTAGAGATTTTGGGTTTTAAATTTGTTTTTTTTCCTGTGTGTCTATTTACTGTCAGTACTTACTATCCTGATATTAATGAAGATAAACTGTAAGTGGATTTGTCACCACAAATGAGACTAGTCTTAAAAGTTTATTTTTTCCTGACTATTCATAAATTAGACTGGTCAGTCTGTTGTATGTTAGCTGTTTTATCTATTTATTCCTGGTGTTAAACAAGGATCTGCAGCCTAATAATAATTTTGATTCTTTTCATAAATAATGAATGCAAAAAAACTGTGCAGCAGCCATTAAAAACTACTTGTAAACAGTTCTTTATAGAGCTGTACAGGGCAGTCACTTGCCTTTGTATAGAAGACTAAGTGGATCTTAATCCTCTATAAACACGTATATAATCCCAAAAACAGGTGGGATGGGGTACACAGTGGTAAAAAGGAAGAGCACTTTTCAGTGGTCATGATGAGTGGTAATACTCATAAATAAATATTTTCTCACTTTCATCAGTATGAGATGTGTTCAGTACTTAAGGCAGGGGCTACTGAATGCAATATAGAATATTATGACTGATTACAGAAGTGTACAAAATCTTTTTGCCATTCTGAGGGAAATGTAGTAGTACTAGTTACCACATTTCTTCATTTGTTCCCTCTCTCTCTTTCCTCCTCCCCCCTCAGAAGAAAGCCAACCATAGACAGCAGGGCACATTTTTCAGTGAAAATGTTGATGAAATCAATAGGCTTCCCTCCCCCCCCCCAAATTTCAGTATTGAACAAATAGTACTGTATGACAAAACTGTTCCAGACAGGTTGAGTGTTAATCCTTAAATCCCCATGCATGTTATAGGACGACCATGTTCAGTATGATGATTTCTGTCATTAATGTAATAGATAAGCATAAACCAGAGCAATTGACTCATAGCCTCTTCCCCATATCACCTGACCTGACTTACCTGTTACAGTGGGAACAGGCATTAATATCTCTGTCAGCTAGCTGTGAGACAAGAGCCCTATTTTCACTGTAATAATAGATATGTTGCCTCACTCTCCAGTAGAATTTGTGGGTGCTCAGTAATGCTAAAACTATAGACCAATGAATGTTTAATATGCTATTAAATCCATGGATACATACTTACACCTTTTTCAGCAATAGAACAGGGCAAATTTTATTCTTGATTACTGTATTAGAGCAAATTTTTTAGTGATGCTGTGTGGCATTTTGGCAAAATGATAGTGGTAGTGTATGGATGTTTAAACTTTATTTTTGCAGCCTTGATTTATTTAGGCAAGTGAGATATCTTTCATGAATTTTAATCTAAAAACTGAGTTTACAAAGTATCAGTGCATCTGCAGTCACCAATAAGGCCTCTCAGCTGAAGCAAGGCTATGAAAAGAGCTAATGTTGAATATTTGTAAGCTTTGTTGAGTTTGTTTCATCTGAGGCATTGTTGCATAAAATGCATTTCATGTTTTGACTGCAGTCTTTAGTTATTTTTAATGTGGACTAGGGGGAACATAGGGAATAGTGTGATTTTGAAGTTTTCTGATAAGAAAGCTTCCTAGCATATGTGGTGAAATACACTGCTAAAGTCTTTATTCATTTATTTATCATGCTGCAATTCTCTCTAAAAAAAAAAGAAAAATAATTATTCTGTAGTGAAATCATTTGCTCATATGTAGAACTGATCGCAGATGAAATTTAAATAATTTATAGGCAAAATTAATTTGCTTAATGGCATAGGAGTTCAGCTATATAGCAGAAGAAAAAAAAAAGCAAAGCAGAGCAGTGAATATTATCTGAGCTTTGCAAAAGGGCTTTTTCCATAGTTTAGGAGTTCTAGTTTGGAACGCATAATTGTGTTGCAGTAGGTGCATAAAAGACCATGAGTTGATCCATTACGTAATTAGGCCTAATCCACATTGGTGCTATCAACCTTTCAGCTCATTTTTAGGGAGACTTTGATGAGGATCTTAGGATCAGAATCTGAGTTATGTGTATGCAGCAGCCTCCATGCTGTGTCTTTAGTGAAAGGCCTGACACACTTCCGGACACTTCAAAAATAGTAATTGCTGCATATAATTTGTGAGAGTGTATGAGTGTGTGTGTGTGTGCCTGAGGGCTGAGTGCATGTGTGCGGCTGAATAAAGTAGAAAAACAGCTGGTACCAAGTTACAGCAATTCCTAGAGGACAGGGGAGGAACTGGAGGAGACCCATTCCTAAATTTGTGTTACTCTTCTCTTCAGTGTGACACTTGGCAGCACTGCCTGCTGGGGATTTCAAGCTGGAAATCTTGGTGTCAGGGATGAGCTCTGCAAAACGTGCAGACTTTGACCTCATTTCTTAATGAAAGAAACAGTAAGCTGCACTAGTGGGATCATCATAAGGTCAGTGATTAAAACACTATTGTAACCCATACTGATACCCTAATGCTATTCAAATTAACCTCCCACTGAGATTAATTGAAATTGCACAGGTCTTTGTTAAAACTGTCCAATCTGATGTTAACAATTTAGTGAAACCCAGATAAAACAATCTTTGAGGTCCAACGTGCTAGGAGATGGTTTCTTTTAAAATACTGTCTTGTGAACAAAACCTTAGCATAGTTTCCAAGAGGATCTGCTCCATGATCTTGCCAGGCACAGAGGTGAGACTGACTGGCCTGTAGTTCCCTGGGTCTTCTTTTTTTCCCTTTATTATCTTTAATGTTGTGGGATTGTCTCACTGTGATGATGCTGTGAAACTGAGATACATAAAAGATGACAAAAAGTCTCTTCTTCCTCTATTGGAGCTCCAGCATTTAGCCATTTGTATTACTGGGACAGGATAGGAAAAGCTCCCTAAGTCAGATGATTTTTTTTTTCTCAATGAGGTTGAGAAGATTTCTTCTGGAAATACAAAATCAGTACATCAGCAGGCTGTTGACTTGTACAAGGCTGAGAAACAATCCTTCTCTATGCAAATGACAAAAGTGGAATGTGCCATGGGGTAATGGTGCAATTACCACCAACTGAGATCTCCCTTTCATATCACACTAATATTCTTAAAAGATGGATTGCTCTGCTTGGCAGAGTTACTTGATTCCTTCCATCCTGATTTTTTTTCTGTTTTCTGAACAGAATTTAGAATAGTCGAATTTTTACAGAGACATGAATACAAGACTCTCCCCATTTCTAGCTTCCCCTGAGTGCTCAGCCCAACCTGTGTTTCTACACTTCCAATTTTCAGGCTCTTTTTGACTCCACAGACTTCCTCCTTTTCAGCAGTAGCTGGTACTTCTTGGACATAGCTTCTGTCTCCCTGGGGCACAAAGTGTTGGAAGCCCTTGCTGCACTTGTAAGATCCAGCCAGCATCCTGTTCAGGGTTCAAAGAAGACACAGCAGCAGAACCTGAATGAAACAGCTAGCTCTGAAATGGGAGTAGGATTAAAGATACAGAAATGCTACTTGTAATACCAGCAAAATCAACTAGTAGCAGTAGTAAAGACAGAACTGCGTAACAATAAGGACTCGCACAAAAGCAGTGGAGTATAAATGATTCTAGAAAACTGTGACTGATGTGATAAAGTCCTGCTCTAAATTTCATTCTAGTCAAGAGATACAGAACTCTGACTTCTGAATAAAGTCCTATAAGAGACTGCACTTCTAATATTCAGACAAGCATGAAATAAGGCAAATTATAACAAGGCTGTGAATTCTAACACAACTACAGCTATGGAAGTTCCTGAAGCATATTTTGCCCTGCAATTCTATAATATTTAAGCAACTTCAAACACATTTTCCTATGTATCTTTAATGTTCAGTTTATTTAAGCTGACATCAGAGATCAAACCCAATGATGCCATTCTATATAGGGCTTCATTTACTTAGTCTTCCCACTGCCTGTAACCAACATCTACATTCTGTGAGGTCCTCCTCCATTTATTCTTTCCAGAGAAGGAGAATTATGAAATTTGACTCAGGCTTTTTTATGATACAAATGAAAGAAAAAATATTTTTTAAAAAGTATATAATCCACTCCATACATATGTTAGAGGATACTAAAAGAGGTCCCTGTACTTCTGCAGATTATCAGCTCTGGCATAACTCACTGTTAGACCCTAACTCCTTTCATACACCCTTGAAGTCATACCACAATCACTGCTAGCTTTTTTCCCATGGGAAGAGAAGGAGCCTGGAAAGAGGCAGATGCCTGACCTTCTTCGCTGTATATCAGCTTAAAAATGTGCCATCTTTTCCACACAACCAGAGACCACATCCCACTCACCCTCACCAAGGTGTAATCCCTTTGCCCTTTTCCTTAGGACTTTCATAAATCCAATGGCAAGAACTTTTTAGCTGTGGAAGTGAGGCTGTGGTCTGAGACAAGCTATGGGTAGGAAGCTCTGACAGCAGTGAGGGTCCCTCTGGAAGATAGAGAATAATCTCCAAAACAATTTACTTTAGTTTGGCCCAGATTATCTTGAGGAGATGGCCATATGGAACCAAACAAGGCCATTAGAGTAACCTCTCTCCAAACCACTCAAAGTCTTCCCACGCCAACCCTGGAAATGAAAAGAGCGGTAGAGCTAAGACAGGCTATAAAAAAAGTTTTCTCTTTTTTTTTTTCTTTTTGTGATGAAATATATTAGGGAAGGTGAGAAAAAGATTGCATTAATTATGGTGAAAATAACAATATACTGTACTGAAATACAGTACTGAATTACATGCATGAAGCAGCGAGGAAAAACATCCAGTTTATACCATACATATTCTAAAATATTTCCTGCACTGACACGAGGTACTTCTTTTCTCACCAAAAGTTATGGAAAATCATGTAACCTGTTGCACATGAGTTTCTTCTGCCCTTGGGCTAACTGACATGCTTTCTCTTTGAACAGCATTCAAATTTCGTTCCCTAAAATGTGCATAATGTGCAAACAAGCTGAGACTGAGGCTGTTCTGGTTTCGGTTCATTGTAAGTGTGTGTGTAAATATATACATTATATATTACATACATACACGCATAAAATGGTGCGAACACCAATTTTAGATGGCACAATAAGAAACTTTTTAATGGGGAGGAAATCCAAGGAGTATTTTGCTAATGTAGGCTTCATTCAACAGATCATTGCAAACTACCTAGCATTCAAATAAAGGATGATGATTTGATACATACCCCCGTTCTCCTGGAAAAATGACACTTTGTGACACAGCACCATAAAATGAGCACCCAAATGAAATACAATGTTGAGATTTTTGTTGTTGTTATAAGTAACAACAGCCTTAAAAGAAGGGAGGTTGTTTTTTCCACTGTGAACAACAAAATCCATTTCGGGAATAATTCTGATATCAATAATTTCACTAAGAAAACTCTGAAGTAGCATCAGCCTCTGCAGAATAACAGTAAACTAGGTCTGAAAGACAAGATTATGAACATGTCTAGTGTTAATAACTTTATTTAAATAAGAAAATGTTTAATAGACACAGGCCCTATATATAAACCCTCATACTAGGTAACAAGAACAATGCAGCTATGATAAAGTTACACCAATTGACAAAAGTATAATTTTTATACAAATATGTATGTGTGCATGTGAATAAATATATATACACACATAGCCTATAGGCACACATACAAACACACAAACACTCCATGTGTATGCAATATGCGGACACACTTGTCAGGTAGCACACAGTCATTAGCCATAATTAAGCATAAATATTCTGTAGACACTTCCTATGGGACATTTCACTAACTGTAAGTGTATTCATTTTAAAATGTCCATACAGCATTTTATACTAGCTGTGAGGACTCTACTAAAAGTTGTAGACAGCCTTCTACAATTTAGAATATTCTTCATGTTGCATTCATTACAAATGTCTTTGCTTCTGGAAGAGCTGCCAAAGTATTAAACCAGCCTAAATGAAGTTGCTCGGATGAGATCTTTAGATAGGAACATACAGAGTTCCTCTAATAGGTTTCTTTAAAAAGAAAGAAACCATTTTAGATTCTGCACTTTGAGAGGTCCCAGCCCCTTTAGGACTTTGCAGAATAAGAAAAATAATTAAATATCAGAATAGAATTTGTGTTTGGATGTTTGTCTTTGCAGGGATTTGGTTTACTTTCACTCTATTTCCTGGTTGATAAGGAGAAGAAAAACACCAGCAGTCCAGAAGCAGCAGCAGCTGCAGCAACAAAAAGGTCATGAAAAGTAAGTGCTATGCAAATAAAGGAAATAAAACAAAGATATTGTTTAAAATATAAAAAAGAAGAAGCGACCATCAATCCACAGGCTTGGGAAAGAAAATTCCAATAAAGGACAGTCTGAAACAAATCAAAATGCCATCAAAACAAAAAAAAATAAATGGCAAAACCATAAAGAAGTAATAAAATAAACAGTAATTGGAAGAAACTGAGAATAAAAATAAAATGGAACACAAGCAACAGGTTGTTACACAAAAGACTGAGAAGAAACATAAGCTTTTGGATTTCCCCCAAAAATGAGAATGCTGTTGGACCACTGGTCCTAGCTTGTGAAACTGCAACAAGAAGTGATCAACACATTTCAAAGTTTTAATCCAAACATGTTTCAAGTTTCTGACAGTCTGGATGGAAAGTTGATGCCTGTTTCCTTTGTTTATCTGGTAGGCTACAAAAATTAAAAAGAAAAAAATCAATTCTCCCCCACCTCCCCCTCCAAAGCCAAAAGTGCTTTTAGTACACCTCGGAACCTGACAACCAACTAAATCTTTGCATGTGTCTTTTGTGAGCTGAAATCAGATTTCAAGTCTGGACACAAACTGATGCTCAGGGCTGTTGGAGTTACCTTGTTTGTGCTGTGAATCAAGCTCAGGGAGCTGGCTCTAGCTCAGCTGCCTCTAGGAGGCCTGTGGAGAACAGGACAGGATACAGGGCTCTATGAGATAGCCCCCAAGATTATATCATAAGCACCATGAAGTGTGCAGGGAGAGAAGAAAATAATCAGCTAATAAATGACTAAACAGGTAGCATTTAGCTTCTAACGAGGCACCAGCTCCTAAAGGAGGAACTCACCAAATTAATGTGGTATATCTGTTTAATTAGCTACGTCAAGTGAATGATAAAGAAACAGTTGTGGCCAAATTTTGTGAAATAAAGTATCAATAGGCCAAAGAAAGGGCCTTAGCTGGCGACACAGATGAAGGAGAGGGCCTGCTGGTATGATGTGTTGCTCTGTAATGGCTTAAATCAAATAGTAACTTTCACAAAAATTGCTGACTTGCATTTGATGTCCTGTCAGCACCAATGTGAGTAGCTGCACCCTGCTCGCCTGAAGCTCCCCTGATGCCTCCCTCCAATGGGCCAGCTGCTGCAGCCGCCTTCCACATGCGGTGAGCTGCAGGGCTGTGGGCTGTGGCTGGCTGAGGGACAGCAAGCTGTGCCTGCAGCTCTCGTGAGCTGCATCCTGCACCACCATTTGTTACCAACTTCAAATGGCTGTGTAACACCCACATTCTGGGCTAGGCAGGCAAAACACAGATATCACACCAGTGACATGAATTGAGCAAAAGAGACTCTGGACTACAGTTGCAGTGAACTGTAGATCTGAAGCCATTTCCTAGTGACAGAAATAGATGAATAAAGTAGCTGAACAGTACGTTTTCATCAGGCCTGCTAGAAACCTAACACCCTACTTCAGCAGTTTATTTTGCCTTTTTTTTTTTTTTTGGTATATTTGTTCTTAAATGGCCCCTAAACCCATGCTGTGCAGTAATTTATACAAATATTCACAGGCAACTCTGCACTCAGTATATATAATTTTATTGTTTTGACTTAAAAGTCACAAGACTGAAATAAAAATGCACGGGTGGCACTTTGCCATACTGCCCCTAGAGAACAAGAGGCTGTCAGCCTGAGCTCTGTGCCAACAGGTTGCTGTGTACTAGACTAAACTGAACAGCAATAAGTCTACACAGCAGAGCTTTGCTGAAAGATGTGATCACACCTCCTAATGTGACTCCATGGCTCTGTTACTTACAGCTAAATTACATTATTATGACTTCATTGTTGAATCCCAATTCTCCTAATTATAGCCTAGAGATCTATTATTTGATTTTGTAACACCAAGTGCTTCTTTTCTAAATCATGTAATCTCTTGTAGCTTATTAATGTCAGGTTTGTGCACACGCAGGGACTTGGTTGTTTGCCAGGCAGAATCAAATTTTCAAATTTTCACTGTGTTATGTTGCAGGGGTTTGCTTGTTACAATCTAATTATATTGGCACTGAAAGCAAATTTATATTATAAAGCACTTTAACTCTTTCACAGAAACATATTTGCATATGTAAGTGTCTTGCCATTGGTCTATTAGCTTTTTCATTGGGAAATTTTTATGGGATTGTGTGGAAAAGAATAATAATTCTGAAACCATTAACTATTTATTTTCCTTTGAAAATGTGAATGTTTTTATTTAAAGTGATGCTCATTGTAATAAATCCATGAGTTAAATGGAAGTAGGTGCCACACAGGAAACTGCCTTTAAGCTTCATAATGACAAAACTGGAAAAATGGAAATTTATTGTTTCATTAAATGATATAAATTTTAAAATGCCATATTAAATTCAGACTCTATTTCCCCAGTAAAAAACCTGTCTGACAGGTGGTTTGGGTTTTATTTACATAATTCCCAATAATGCTAAGTATATTTGGTTACAAGTAGAGTATTTTACAATACGAGCAAGCTTTATAGTCCCAATAATACGCATGTCATTAGCTTGTGCTGAATTCAATGGAAGTTGAAGGGAGTCATGATCTTCCAGACTCAGAGAGTGAGCAAGACTGAAATAAGAGACTGTATTTCTCAATGACTAGGTTGGGGCCATGAGTGGTTTTAAAGCCCTCTTTAAAGTACTTGGTTGTATAGTGCATTCTCAGGGCCGTGAGGGCTGTGCCCTGGTCTGCCATTCCCGTAACATAATAAAAGGCTGCTGTTTCACTTTATTCCTTACCTGGTGTAGCTGTGAGTAGGTCGTGAAAGGAATGGGCCTGCACCATCCCACTCTACTGGTTGCTTCCAGACAACTGGCTTCCACTTCTCCTGCATTGAGGTCAAATGACTGCGTGGCTGCAGCATAAGTCATACAATTGGCAGTTTGGTGATTTGGGTTTTTTTCTTTCATTTTCCCCTGCCATCCCCCGCCAATTTCAATCAGATCACTGATTGGGGCTGATTTGCTGGGCAGTCAGGAGACTGTGCAGCTCAGTTCAATACAAGAGAAAGGCAAAGCCTGCATCTGGGGCAAAGGGGGAAAGAGGGGAGAGCAGGACTGCTGCTCTCAGCAAGAGCTTACAGCTACACTGGATTAGGTGTAGTACGAAACTGTAACCCAAACCGTACTCTAATTGCCAGCCTCCTCCAGTGACTATGACAAATAAAAAGCAGCTAGCCTATAACGTGCAGGCTCCCTTCCCTGCTTCCAACACTCAGCATTTTGTTGGTTCTGCATTACAGTTAAGGTTTCTACCCTACAGAACAGAATGTTCCATAGAGGATAATTCTGCCTAGTGTGTGATCTGTGTCTCTCTCTGCCATCAGAGAAGCAAAAGAAAGGATTGGCATTCAGAGACAAACCTAGGACTGAGAAATTTGAGAAGTTTTTATCATTTAGTGTTAGTATTATATTTAGTATTATCTATATTTAGTATCTATATATATTTGGTATTATTATATTTAGTATTATCTATAACCTTTGTTGCTGTAGTGAGCCTGTTGGGGATCCAGGCAAGGCGATGTGTCCGGGATCCAGGCGAAGCTAGATGATATATCCCAAGATGGCAGCAAGCTGCCCCGGAGCGCTGGGTGCGCAAAGAGCACAGAGCCGGCCTCCTTTCTCAGCTCTCGATGTTCTTGCTGATATCGTAGGTAGAGTGGTTTCTCAGACTCCAAGTTGCAGAGCACGTCCTGCTCCTTCCCCCAGTACCCAGGCACTGAAGGTACTCTGGTGCCTCAAGCCCTGCCTTTTATGTTCCACCCCCTTGTTAGGCCATTAGCTTTATTATTACCAAACCATTAGCACCTGAGTGTGATGACCAGGAGGGCTGCTCTGTCAATCAACAATCAGGTGTAGCCCTCTGGTCATCCTCTACAGAGCCAAATGTTTACATACTAATATGAATATGGAATCATGATGGAGAAACATACGTAGATACAGTTGCCACTAGAATTTAATGGACTGCAAGGTTTACTGCCAACAGAACTGCCCATCTTGCCCTACTTAAGTGGGCCTGGATGTTTAGTCCACAGTATTCAACAGAACTCTTTCCATTGACTTCAGTGGGCTCTATTTCTGTATGCTACCGGTAGCTAATGAGTGTGGCAACCTACATTGTATTCTTTGATGAATCTCAGTAAATACTGACTACGATACATGAAATAACAATGATGTGTTTCTCAGAAGTAGTTAATGAGTTCTGTATTCCTGCTTTATTTTTTCTTTATAGAAAGCCTTACCCTCCATTTCTTCCTTCCAGGAGCGCATTGAGAGATACTGACTCGATATACAGAAAACTTTCCTACTAAGCTCATCCTCCTGTCATTTGAAGATCCCTATCTTTAGTTCTGCACTCCTTGTTAGATTTTTCATTTATTTATCCATGGTCCACAGTCACCAGACCAAATAGCAGCTGACATCTGTTTATGCAGTTAAAGCTCCTTACGGAATCAAACCCAATGTCAGTTCTACTCAGTGAATAATATAGTGTAGCTTTCAATGCCTATTAAAAACACCCCATTGGTGGGCTTCCCTGCTGAAGAACTGCGTAAACTCTACAGCCAGATTTAATGGGTTGGTTTATACGTGGATCACCTTGCACTGCATGTGAGTACTTTTAATATTTTCAAGGATTATAAATCTCCATTCCAAGTAGGTGTCTGGAAATAAAGGTGCAGGAACAATTACTTTTTCTGTATAGCAAGGTGTTTTTTCTATTCTGCAAAAACATCCAGGATCACTAGCAAAACTGGCACCAGTCAAGTGAATAATAAGAATAAAAAGAGATTTCCATGAGAGAATAAGCTTCCAAGGGGAAAACTGTTATCTAGGCACAGTAGAACAAATGGATAATTATATGTATTAAAAAGAAAATGTTACATTTACTACAGTTGCAGGAATTTTAACATCTTTGAGCTAATCCCTGTAAAATCCAGAGCTCCTATTAAAGTTCATCTGAAGCTGCTAAAATGAAAAGAGAACTGCAATTAGAACTGTAATGCAAGTAGCATAGAAATCTTCAGAGTTTCCCACACAGTAAGTTTATGCACATACACAAACACAGCAACATAAGCACTATGAAATTTGAAAGAGCAACTCTTGTGTCTTCTGTGGTGTAAGTATGAGAGATTTGACCAAGGAAAGCAATAGTCCATGATAAAGAAGCAATGAAAAGCAATTACACAGCAAATTACCCTTCTGTAAGTATGTTTAGTAAGAAATACAGATCTCTGGCCATTTAATGCAATTTGCAACAAATCATAGATCAAATGTATGGACACATCTTATTGTACTATTAAAGTAGCACATTCAAGAGTTTTATGTATCTGTCTAAGAAGGAGTTGAGTTTTTGACCCAAAAGAAGGTTCAGGACTTGGATTTCTTACGGTAGATTCATAGGATTATGATCAAATAATGGATTGTGGTATTTATTGATTACACAGTTATGGAGGAATCACCTGCCATGTTTGCGTATCTACTTTATCTTCCTAATCAAGTCATACCATAATTGAAGAATTTAAAACAAATTCAGTAAAACTGCTGGAGAAATTGCCAAAACCACTTTTTGTTGGCTGCATGACTCATTAATGAATGTTACTCAGTGCTCCTATTCTGCTCAGTGCCTCATAATGAAATATACAGAGTTAATGACTGCAGTGCAGTGGGTTTAAGTAAAACCACAACAGGTGTGTGCCTTAAGGAGGTGTTAATGGAGAGAGACAGGTGCAGGTATATATGGAGCAGGAGGGCACAGGAATGGCCAGGAGAGAGGGCAGAGCAGCGTGACCACAAAGTACCTAACAGCAGTTACAGAGTTAAGTGCTAATTATCCTGTGGTCTTTGATACTGGTAAATTAGATCTGAAGGATTTAATCTATGATAAAACATTCTGTGTTGTTACCCCTTTAATGGAAGAGGCTGTCACTAAGAAAGCTCCAAAGATAACTCTTCTTTCTTTATGTATTTGGCTAAATGAGTTTTCCTAGGAAATATTGTGGAGAGTTTTCCCCAGATTAATCACTGGTTCCTGACTTGGTGCATGTGGCTTGAGCACACAGGTATGCATAAGGGGGTCATATGTCCACCTGCTTTGTACAGAAAACTGATATGATTCTCTTGCAGGAAAAATCAGATACTGATAGCCAAGGGTCTTAAGTTGCTGAGTGAACAAGCAACAAGGAAGGTTAAAACCAAGCAAGTATCTAGCTTCAGTGCCAGGTAGATGCAAAGCTTCTCAAATAAAATCCATGTCTTAAAGTAGGAACAGATTCACACATTCTCAAATGGTAAGAAACAACATTATCTTGGGTGCATAACAGATGACAGTGTAGGAAGCAATTGTCAGGAGTGGCCATAACACAATAGCTCTTAAATTGGCAGATGTGCAGGGCACACTCTAGAAAAGCACTTTCGCAAACTTAGAAAGTTGAAGTCCCCCTTAGGAAAAATATATTGTTAGCCTTTTCTACTAAAACTATGACCTCTCATCTTCCTACACTAGACCAGTCACCTTGAGCTTTGTTTTACTATCTTTTTTCTTTGATTTTGCAAGCAATAATAAAAAAGTATTATTGTTGATGATATCACCACTCTCATATGTTAGCAACTATGGCTCTAAGAGGAATAATTCAAATGTCAAAACAACTCCTGGCTAACACTGCCACAAAGATCACTATTTTTCTCCTGGCTAATCTTATATAAGAGTCTGCTATTAAAACCTTTTCTCAGCCCTGGACATAGAGACTTCCTTTCCAACAATAAAATAAAAAGTAAAGCTCTGATTCTGGGAAATAATGGTCCCAAGAAGTATGTTTCCCAGACGCTGTAAAATGCCCTCTTGTTGCCTATTCTACTCTGTTTGAGATACACAAACAGAATAGATTCCTTTGGAAGCTTCATGATGAACAAAATCCTTAGCAAAAAAACCCTTTTTATTAGCAGTTTTCTCTTCCTATTACTCCTTAAATTTCTGACAGTTTCAGCTCCCTCTTAGTTGTGAAACAGGAGTATATGATAAGTTGGCTCTGAATGTCATCCTCAGGGTATTTCTTTAGGCACCTGACATGAGTGCCATTAGCTCAGATTACTCGATTACCTGCTGGCATTCTGAAGGTGCCTAAAGAAATAACATGAATATATTACTGGAATTTGCATTAAATGTGAATAGGTAGTAAAAAATTCTGGATTCTTTGACCTCTTTTTGGTTTATATTAAAAAAAATAGCTAACTAGGATCTCTTATGTTAGAACAGCTGCATGCTTTTAGAAAAGATTCTAAAAATTGTATACTTTAAAAAATACCTTTATTTATAACTTTTAATGGTTGAAAATTAAAATAGACTATTTCCATTAAATTACACTGCAAAAAAATTAAACTGGATCAACAGAAGGTTTAACGACACTGCTTGAGTCTCATGGAAAAAGGAAAAGAAGATGCTAACCTCTGAAGATTGCTTGTTACTCTTTAAGGCAGTCGTTTGAGCTGTTCATTTTTTTCAGTTTGTAAGGCAAGCTGACAGGCACTTTGGGCAACTTATCATGACACTGTGTGCCATAAATGTGATGCAGTACTTCATAAACATGACAAAGTACTTCCAGAACAACTGTTGACTTTTAAAGGCATCCTGCTTCTCTAAAAGTAGGATATTTACTGTAAGTGCAGTTTGTTGAGATTCTCAGCTAATTTGCTACCTGCACATCTTTAATATGTTTGTGAATTCAGAAGAAGTTCATAATTGTAAGTGCCTATGTGATTACTATGTTTCAAACTAGGCTTGACAGCACAATAGAATCCAATAAAAGAAAGCATCATCTGTACAAGGGATGCTTGTGCAGAAAGACAACTTGAATGCAAATAAGATAAAAAAATAATTGACAAAGAAACTAAAACATAAAAACTGCATGTGTATTCCTGCACTACACTCCACATCACCATCTCAGGAGCCAAACATAAAAATACTATTGTTATAAGAGTGGTTCTAATGAAAACTGAAGCATATAGGACTTAAGATAAAATAAAGCTGCATCCCACCAGACTGATACATTTAAAAATCTCTAAAAGATGATGACACATATTTAAATCTTCCTATCCACTTAAAACTCTTTCCCACTATAAGCTGTTGGTGTTGCATAAAGATATTCTTAGTCTATTCTGTCAAAACTAAAAACACTTCCAGCTTGATGGTCATCTGTTTGTTTCTCAGTAGACTGAAAAAATGCCAGCTGCATCTAGCTTTACACTGGAAGCATCAAGTAATCTTTCAAAATTTAAATCCAAACAACACAATGGCCTCAACAAAAACTTCCCACTGTACTTGTCTGTTATTGTTATGATATACCAGATGAGCCAGAGGTGACACTACTACATAAAACTTTTTAATGTGAGAAAAAGCCACAGCAAAATGAAACTATGCCTGATTATAAAAAGGTACTCACCACTACAGCTGAAAACAAAAGAAAGATCCTTATTCAGTGTCCCCAAAAGCTAGTATCTTTGTGTTTTCCAAGTATGGACTAATATAAGGCATTATCCCTCAGTAAAAGCCTTGGCAGCTGGAAATGTCAGTTATACTGCATTTGATACTGCATTACACTGATATGTCTTCAGCTATCATCACAGGAAGAATTTAGGAATGGCAATACTTACCTCTTGAAGCACTTTGGAAGGTTGCTTTATAAATCTTTTTAAATTGAGCTTGTTTAAGAAGCTGCCATTCCCTTCCACTCCATGCTTCCTCACCACATTACCATGGTGCTGTGTCTGAGCTGCTATGAAAAGTTGAACATGAGCAGATTAAATTTACCTGTATTTATAAAATCTTTGTTTTTTCCAGTGATTTCCAGAAGTGACCATCAAAATAAGCAAGGAAAGAGATGAATACCTTGAAGCACAGATCATACTGGTGCCAGGGCTTTACCTTCAACAATAGCAGCATTTCACAAACTGTCTGCTGTGACAATTCAGGGAATTCATCCAAAGATATTGACCTATTAGACTAGTTAAACAAGGCTTGAAATAAGGCAATGGTAAAGGTCCATGTATCACTAAAAAAAATCATGACTCCTAAAGGGAAATGTGAATTGCAACAGAGACAAAAAGGAGTATCAGGGAAACCTGACAAATACCTGTTATGTTTATAAGCAAAAATAAAAAGTAATAGGGAATAAATGAAAACCTTATGGCATAATGAAATGGACACTTAACTGGTGTGTCAGAGATGAACACATCACAAGGTGACAATACTGATCTAGAACAGTACAGTTTCAGGCAGGAGGAGCAAGGGAAAAGTCAAAGCATCTCAATATATGCCAAGAATTAGTACACTTTCCCTGTAGTCCTGGAATGGGAGACATAAGATAAAAAAGCAAAAGGACAGGCACAATTTCATGATGACCATGGATTACTTAATCTGAAGAATCACTTATTTGAACAGGGAGAACCATGTTAATGGGGGATGGGGAAAGCAAAAGGGGGTGGAGATGAGTTTTAATTATCCAAGTATCTGCAGCAAAATATCAAGGCAGACGCAGGTCACTTTGGCAGTTACTATAGACATGTTTCAGAAGGTGGAGAAAGGTTCCAAAGAAATAAAAACTTAGACTTGATTCTAAGTAGTGAGGAGTGGCTGGTCTGAAGATGGATGTGATAGTAAACCAAAAGAGTTCATGATATGCAAGAAAAAAATGCGAAGAAATTTTATGGAAATAGGAATTGAGAGAAAGTGGTGGTTATGACATTGAATATTAAAGGCATAGTAGCCATCTAGTTCAATGAAGGACAAAAAGAGGAAATGTAATAAAACAGAAGCTTCAGGATCTTTACAGTATAAGTCAAAAGACTAACAAAAATGAAATGGTGATGACTAAATATGTATATAAAGAAATACACTGACATATAAGGTTTAGATAAAAAAAGCTGAAGTACAAAATGACTTATCAGTATCAAAACAAATTAAAGGTAATAAGGGGGAATAAAAGTTGATCTATAACAAATGAGGAAAGAAAAAAGAAAGCACCATTACTTACAGTAAAAAAAGAAAGATAAGTAGCTGTCAAAGAACAGACTAAAGTATTTTCTGGCCTTTTTAATTCATTCTTCATCAAAAAGGTTAGCTGTAAAGCCAAGATTTTTCATTTTAATAAAGGGAGATGTGTAGAGTCTGCAATGGGAAATGCATGAGTTAGTCTCTTCAGGTGAGTTAGATGCATTTCAGCCAGCAGGGCTGGATAGAAAATTCACCTTAAAGTTCTTTTAAAGTGAGTCAAGGCAATCTCTGAACCAGAAATTATTACCTTCAAGAATATGGACAGGCTGGGGGAAGCCCCACAGGACTGAAGAAGGCAAACACAGTAACTGTCTTTAAAAGAGGGGAAAAAAGACCTTCAAGTAGACTGCCTTTTAGAAAGGCACCTGTCTCAAAAAGTCAGGAAAGCATAATGTGTCCTGAACTAAATACACAGAAAATATTGTTCAGTTTTGAAAAGCTGCACCTTGAATTTGCTGGATATATAGCAATTTTCTCTTGGTACATTCACAGATGTAATTGCATGGATTGGCGCATTAATATTTGCAAGAATGGTGACCAGCAGAATTTAAGAAGCTTGAGATGTATTCCCTACCAAATGGAGGTCTGAGGCTTTAGTTTGAAGACCTTGGTGTTGAGGGCAGATCTAGCAGTCTGGGATTACAGCAGCAGAAGATGCATGTCCTTTCATTAGGGGATCTGAATCAAGCTGGCACAACATGATTAACTTTGAGTCTCAGATGATTGTTTTTATTTTTACGTATTTATTTTTCCCTGCCACAAGATACAAACTAGTATGTTTAGTTAGAAAAACATGTTTAATTGTACACTGCGTAAACTCCCATTTAGAAAGAAAATGTTTTTCAAATAAAGTTCTTTAAATGTTTTGTGTGACATCTGGATTTTTTTTATATAAAGGATCTGAAATGCATTTAGAATCCCAGACTCCTTGTGGTTCTCACATCTTCATAAAGAGGCAGCATGCTAGAATGTGCTTGCTGCTGGGAACTGATGCCTCACAATTAATAAGGAAGTAAAAACATCTCCTACTAAGTACAGGTTTGATCCTGTACTGCCTAGAAGATTTGCCTGAGGGCCTTTCTGAAGAGGACTGTGAATTGTATGTAAGGTGGGGAAGAGTTTTAAAAGATTGTTTCCTCTTCTTATCCCCTAGTGCAGGGGCTGACCACATTCATTCTGGTATGGCCAGTGTCAGGATGCATGTGCAACATCCACACTGGGCAGTGGTGACAGGAGTGTGTTAGAGCCATCCTCCTGCAGTCACCATCAAGACAGATGCGGCACAAGGGAAAAGCACATAGACACAGTATATTCCTCCTGATGCAGATTACATTCTCCAGACTATTTAGAGGAATTATAAATACAATATGATTTAGTCTCCTAATTTTATCACAACTCTCAAAATCTACTTGTTGCTTCCCTGGAAAAGCTGATTTCTGGAATCACATGACGATGTAAAAAAAGTGTGCTTGAGACTCTTAGACTTTCAAAGAAAAGACAGAAAGCAGAAACTGTAGGGGTTCAAAACCAAAGAAGGCAGAAACCAACAGTTATTATTTTTTCTAGTATTTTGGAGTTAATACTATAATTTTTGGTGGGTTAGGTCAACTAGAATATTACCTTGGGCTTCTACTGTATGCTGTTCTCTTATTCTCTGTGGTTTAGAAAAATCACAATTGATTCAAAGAAAAATGAATTCTAGTCCAGGGCTATAGAAGAATATAAACTTCCAACAGTTTCCAGGAATACCTAAAAAATTTAGGTGCCCACCTCCCATAGAAGGTTAGTGACAGCCAGGTGTTTAATTCTTGTAAACTTTTTTACAAACCTCACCTGAAATCTCTGTTATTTTCAAGTAGGTTTTGCCTGATGAACTCTTTAGACCAGCACTGACTCTTGCACAGTATGTTTCTTATAATTACTCACAATGGGAGACTGCACTCACAGAAAACTTTGGGAGGTATTTCTGAGTCTCTGATTTCTAACATTCTTCACTTTCTCACCCTACAGTATGAACAGACTGCCTTGTATTGCTGACAATTTATGTTTTCTCTCTAACACCCACCTACGTAACATCTATGTTGAGCATTTACGTTTACACTAATAGCCCCTGAGAATCAATTACCATAAGAAGATCTGTTTCTTTACACTTCAACTGATGAATCAGTCATAGGTTAAAACAAGAGGAGGTAAAAAGCCAGCATGTCTGCACTGACTTTTTTAAAACCCTTTACTTAAAAATACTCTGGATACAGATTATTTTTTTTCTGTCGTACGTGTTCAATATTATTTTACCAGCCTTAAAATATGCCTTCATAAATGAATTAACTCAGGATTAACTGTATTTTTTTATACACTCCAATACTGTGTTGTATTACAACAGAAGTGTATATGCAACAGAATGCAGTCTGTTTAGTTGGCACACCCTGGTGGAAGTAAGGATGATAGCAAGCTGGTGCCTGGCTGAGATGACTCCAGGCTCTCACACACTGGGATTCGTGGGTCCCGGTAATGACTTTTCTCTCTCTTTAAAAAGCTTTCAGTGATAAAGCTCTGTGAAGATGAGTCCTTTCTATGCCTTTCCAAAGTTTCTGCAGAAGTTTGAACTGTCACCTGTACAGAATCTCGATGTCCATCCTGATTTGTCTTTCACAGTCCAAGGTGAAATGATAAAGTAATGGCTTAAAGAACCTTACTTAGATTTCTAGAATAGATCTTAGATGGCTAAAGTTGCCCCATAACAAATTTTTGAAACTTTTCAAATGTGGTTTAGAAATTGACTTGTTTAGAAATGCCTTCTCTTTCTTATTGGTGATTAAACTGACAGTAATACTGTCAAAATTTCCCATCGGGTTCTTTGTATTTCTGTACATTTCCAGAATTCTTCATACTCTGGCTGTAATGGTCTGAGAGGTTTAACACTTCACACCATAGCAATAGCTGCAAAGCAGTCTGTACACAGAAATCCCAGGGAGACTCTCTTGGGAATGGGTACGTCTCCAGGGGCCTTTTCTCTGCTATATAGTTTCCTACAACAAAGACAAGCTTGAGACCCTGTTTTTGTCACTTAAGTGTACCTTTCCACATGAAAATTTGTGGACAAATGCTTATCACATCCTCCTGGGTGCAAAGAGCCTCTGTTCAGAGAGTAATGAGAAGAACCTAGATATTCATTGACAGTATGACCCTTTTGATCAAACAGTGCCTTTCTAACCTCTGACTATATATGTACAATGGCAAAAGAGACACTGGATGAGCAAAGATAGATATCAAGAAATATTGGCAAAATGCTTCCTAAGCACAGGCAGAATTAGTAAGAAGTCATATGAAAAAGCAATTTAAATGCCAATCTCAGAGCCCTTGGGATCTTCCTAATTCTGAACTTCACAGTGAGGAATTTATACAGCTATCAAAGGAATCCCTTTTTTGGAGGAAATCCATTTCAATTTAATTAAACATCCTGAAAAAATATTTTGTAAAATATTTTTAAAGTTAATGCAAGGCAACATTGATATGTATAATTCCCATCTGAGAAGTATAAAAACCATATGACTGTAGTTCATAGTTACACTCTCACAGTAATTTCCAAATTACAGCTCCTTATTTTAGAAGTGAAAAGACTTTACTTTCAAACCACTTGTCTCTTTTCTTAATCTTTACTATCAGTAGTAAAAAAGAAAAAGAGAGGTTTCATGGTCAACTTTCAGCCTCAATTTCATGTATATAAGCCTGGTATGATGATGATGTATAGAAGACATAAATCAAGTTTCCCTTTGCAATTCAACCACAGTTAAAAAGAATTTGAGAAATATCTGAGTCACCAAAGTCAGTAACATCTTTGACTTACAGCACTTGTGGGGCACATCTGCTAAGAGAGGAGATTGTCTTTTTATATAAATTATTTTCAGACTGGAACCACAATGCAAATAACACAAATAATGCAAGGAGACAACCTAACATGAATGAATGTCCTACAGAGCCAAAAGTTTATGACAGCAGGAACCAAACTACAACTATAAACAGACTTTCAGGCAGCACCATGCACAACACCGAAGCAGTGTAGGTGTGGCTGTTTTGTTACTTAAGAAACTGCAATGCACAGTGTCATCTCAGCTTCCTGCCAACTTTCCTGTATTGATGGAGTGTCCTGGGCAGCAGTGCTGTAATTCTGCTTAGGGACCCATGGGAAAGGTACATCTCTGCAGTTGTCATGCTCCATTAGTGAATTCCATTTTAGTCCTAAATCAACCGGAAGAGGGACGATGCTAGGCTCCCATGCAGTGATTTAGCAAGATGTTGTCCTCTTTGTTGCTAAGTAGAACTATATTTCAGCTGTAAACACTCAAAGAAGCCCTTATTGTACTTTTGCCTGTTAACAAAATTTTCAAGAAAAAAAGCTTTCAATATTTGTGTTTCCACAATGAGCAAACCCTCATATACCTGCCTTTGCCTGGTACTAATGACAGTGTTAATTAATTCAAGACAAATATCCACTATGCCTCCCATGTAAGGATTTTGGCCTCCCCAAATGGTTGTTTTCTCTTGCATTCCATGGGCATGGTCCAAAGTCCATACAGTCAGCTGGACTCAGTCAAGTGTGCTTTGGCTTAGGTCCTGCATGCCCAGGTTATGTGGCATTCATTGTTAGTAAAATTAGATCTCTGTTGTGATTTTTGTACCCTATCTTTCCTCCATAAAATTATTCATTAATCTTTCCAATACTTATTTACAGGTATCTTTCACCTTTTTCATATGGTACATTGAATTAGCTCACATTTACATTTGCTTAGTGATCACACATGGCCATGGTTCAGTTGGTGTCCTCTTGGTAACATGTTTAACTGCAGTAACTTGACTGTGTATCTGACCCTTCACTTTTCACATGCTTACTATGTAATTTGATCTTTTCAAAATTTTGCTTTGTTATGATCATTTATTTGCAGTGTAGGTCTACTTTCCTTTGGCGACAATACTCCAACATGTTTTAGGTAAAAACAAAGAAATTTAGTCCTCAGGGCCACTAATTCGACAGTTTTTTATAAACTGCAGGAAGTTTCACTTTGGTCTGGTTATTGCTTCTTCACCATTTTGCCAGTACCCATACTTGAGGTAATGCAGAGTATTTTAAAGTAAATCCCCCATAAATAAATGGGAAAATGACACTACATCAGTCTAAGTGCTGCTAACAGGAGTTCAAGAGTGGTACAGAACAAATAGGGAAAATATTGTATATGTAAAGTGAAATCAAGTTAAAATTAATGACAAACAAAATTGAGTTCCCTTTGTGGTTGATTTCCATTTAGCTTCACCCAACAATAAAATAGTTATCAAAGAAAGCTACCAATTAGTTTTTAATTCAAAACATTTCCAGAAAACAGTTTCCAAATCTCAATTGATATCTCTCCAACAACCTCCTAATTGCAGCAAGTTGGTGGTAAAGAGAAAAAAACTGCTTTAAATGAAAAAGATGTATTCCGTCTGCCGGAGCATGCAGTATCCTTTTCTTAATTATTCCCAGAATTTCCCCTATACATGAGCTTCCGCCAAAGATTATATATAGACAGATAGATATGTATGCATGTGTCTGTGTGTGTGCGTGCAC
>VZRW01000370.1:7472-25446 GCA_013398125.1 Aegotheles bennettii
TAAGTGGAACATCTCCCTTATGAGGAAAGGCTGAGGGAGCTGGGTCTCTTTAGCTTAGAGGAGACTGAGGGGTGACCTCATCCATGTTTATGAATATGTAAAGGGTGAGGGTCAGGAGGATGGAGACCGACTCTTCTCAGTGATGTCCAGTGATAGGACAAGGGGGAGAGGGTGCAAGTTGGAACACAGAAGATTGTGGGTGAACATAAGGAAGAACTTTTTCACTGTGAGAGTGACAGAGCACTGGAACAGGCTGTCCAGAGAGGTTGTGGAGTCTCCTTCGCTGGAGACATTCAAAACCCGATTGGATGCGTTCCTGTGTGATGTACTCTAGGTGACCCTGCTCTGGCAGGGGGATTGGACTAGATGATCTTTCGAGGTCCCTTCCAACCCCTAGGATTCTGTGATTCTATGAATACCTCAGAAGATAATTGAAAGGGCAAAGTGAGAAAACTCATGGTAGAGATAAACATAGTTTGATAAGAGGAAGAAAAAAAATAAAAAAAAGAAATGATGTAAAGGCAACCACTCACCACCTCTCCAAAGCAGACCGATACCCAGCCGGTCTCAATGCTACCTTCCCCAAACTCCCATACCCTCAGTTTCTTTGCTAAGCATGACATTATACAGCATGGAATACCCCTTTGACACTCTGGCTCAGCTGTTAAGGTTGTTCCCTCTCCCAGCTTCTTGCTCATCCCTGGCCTACTCATTGGGTGTGACAGCGGGGAAAAAGAAAGACTAGGTACTATGCAAGCACTGCTCAGCAAGAGCCAGAACACTGGTGTCTTATCAACGGTCTTTGCGTCACAGATCCAAAACACACCACCACATAGACTGTTGTGAAGAAAATTAATTCCATCTGAGCCAGACCCAGTACATCAATGTACAGCCAAGTCAAATTTAAATGCCTGGACACCAAGCTTTATCTTCATGAGGAAATGTTATTCACGTGCTTACTTCAGATCTAAATTATGCTTAAATACAGGGGTGAGGCTCCAAAGGTAGTTTAGGGTAATCCAAATCTCACCTCTCACAGCCCTGTCCCCTTTTGCACTAGTGGTATTAGTGCTGGTGCAGACAAAAAAGCAGTTCAGGAGTTGATACAGCTAAAAAGCTATTAGTTAAGGGATGAAGCAGCATCTCATCACAGGAACACTAGATCAGGAAGGAACAAACAAACACTGACACAGATCGAGATTGGCTTTAGCTAATAATCTACACAAGTATATCAAGACATGTTTGCTTTTCTAATTTTTTCCCTGTACAACTCCATTAACTTAAGTAAGTCTTCACATACCATCAATGCTACAGAAGTCCAGCAAGTATGCCCTGCTGTCCACCTGATACAACTGCAGACTCATTTTGGAATATGCACTTGTGATTGGATTCTTCCTTCGAACACGTAGATAGTATGGATTTACAACCTAGTACAAAAGAGATTTGAGTGAGTTACCAGAAGTGCTTGAAAAGCACTGCATATTGCTTTTGTTATTTTAACCAGTATTAAGTGATTTCAAGCCTATCTGTTGGTTGGGTTTTTTTTGTTTTGAGGGGGGTGGGTGGGTGTTGTTTTGTTTTGGTTTTGTTTGGTTGGTTATTTATTTTTTTTTTAGCCAACAGAAAAACATTCCTACATCCCAACAGAAAATTTAGGTAAGTTAGCAAGACATTTTTTCCCTGTCAACATGAATAGCTTCCCCCTAAACCATTCCTGCACAGCAAGCACAAGGAATCAGCACAGACACATGAAATTATTTTTCAGCACAGGAGAATATAGTTTCAGACTTCTGGCCTTCTGAAAAAAAATTTACTGTAGCGTGCTGTAAAGATTCTTTTATTCCTTTACCTTCCATTCATAATCCAGCTGTTTAATTGCTCGACAAACTTCAGCCATGATATCATTTGGTCGACTCTGACTCCGTATCCCCAAGTGCCACTTGGCTCTTCTTACACCTTGGTGTTTTGACTTCTGTGGATTCAGCTCATCAAGAGTATGGCGAGGACGTGGTGCTTCAGCTACTAAGAATGGCACTCTTTCAGGATGAGGGCGAGACAGATGGTGATCATCAAGAAAAGAATCCGGTGGGCTTGTAGCCAGGTAGAAGTCTTTGGCCTCATTCATTATTCTTCTATTATCTATAATGAGGTGATAAGCAACCGCTAAAGGATCCTGATGATTTCGGCTGTATAGACAGCTTAGCACTTCCTCTTCAGTGCATTCAAATTTCTCACACACTTCTTTTAAGGCTTCATCATCAATCATGGTAGAGCTATATGATGGATCTTCAGGAAACAAGTATTTGGGAAGGTCCTGCTTAAACCATTCATGTTCCCTAAATATAAAAACAAAGTCTGAGTATATGTATGTAAAGCAAGCATTTTTAAGTTTTTTTAAAAAGAAAATTACTTTTAATCTTTACAAAAAGGTCACAGTTGTCAATCCAAGTCCCCTTCTGTGTCGAACAGACAATGAAACAGTATACAATGGAAAGTAATCCCCTCCCTCACAAGATTTTACTAGGCATTTTGCAGGAGACTGAAAAAAATCCTTTTTCCTCTACCTTTAGCTTCAAAAGTACCTTCGCATAACTCATACAAAAATCTGGTTGATAAATGGTGTATTTTTTTACTGCTACTGTTAGTTTTGAGATACTTTCAACTGAAATGCTTACACTACCCACTTCAGTTGTCCCTCTCTAACTATACATACAACAATACATAACAAAACTAAGAAGTATCAATACTGAATAAACATAGAATCACAGAATGGCTTCAGCTGGAAGGAACCTGAAAGATCATCCAGTTCCAACCCCCCTGCCATGGACGGGGACACCTCCCACCAGACCAGGTTGCTCAAAGCCCCATCCAACCTGGCCTTGAACACTGCCAGCGAGGGGGCAGCCACAGCTTCTCTGGGCAACCTGTGCCAGTGTCTCACCACCCTCACAGGGAGGAATTTCTTCCTAATGTCCAATTTAAATCTACCCTCTTTCAGTTTGAAACTATTACCCCCTCAGTCCTACCGCTGCATGTCCTTGAAAAAGTACCTCTCCAGATACTGGAATATCCAGATACTGGATACTTTCCACAGTGGTGGTCCATTTGCTTAGGGAATTTGCAAGATCTTCCTTGAAGATCTTGACCTGTTCTTCACACTTGACAGGAGCCATTTCTAAAGGCTGAGGACTCCTGCCCCTTTCTTCCAATCCCTTTGTCAATGGCCTTATCCCCAGCAACGGATTCCAGCTACCTTACCCTTTAATTCTAGACCATTGGTCACAATATCCCAGCATTGGAGTACCCAGCTGAAAATCTGCTCAGCTGGTTGACAGGTGAAGTCTTTTTGTATATGTCACAGCAAACTTAGGGATAGGGATCGGGTGGTTTCTGTCCCATTTATGATTTCAGTCCCTTCCTCCTTCTCCTGTTCTTGTGACTGCTCTGCTGCAGACGAGACTGCCTCTTCTGATTCTCTCTCCTGCTTTCTCTTAGGATAAGTTACTTTATCCCTTACTAAAGGAGCTGACTTCCACTTTGTTGTTTCTTTATATAGTTCTAGGGGCAACTGATACAATTGAAGGCTGGGTCTCTGGCTTAGCTACAGTGTCTGTTGGCAAGTTTTCAGACCCTGAGACCTTCTCTTCTCCTTGAGGGTGCTGAATAGCATTGAGCAGTGTCCGGTAGGTGCAGGCCAGGACCCAGCACAGTGCAGTAAGTTGTGCCTCTTCAGAATAACCATGGCATTTTTTTTTTCAAACATTCTATCACATCATCAGGATCCTGCACTTGTTCACGAGTGAAGTCCCATATCATCGGAGGTGACAGCCTTTCTAGATAACTGCCCATATTCTCCCACCTTCTTTGCTTCCCATAATCACTCTGCCAAGGGGCCTGGGTGATATTCCTAAATAGCTTGTTAACCTTTGAAAAAGCCAAAACAATGTTCCTAAGAAATAACTGTATAAGTATTTTGATTCCTGAAGGATGTTCAGGATACTGAAGAGTTACTGTAACAAGGAAAAAACATCACAGAAGGTGGTAGGTAAAGGTCCCATTCTGTATTTCCTCCACAAAAAGATGTTTTGGACAAAGAAATGTAATTGTTTATCATCTCCATGAGATGGTACCCAAAGTACAGCAACAGCCCAAGTACCAGATTATGCTCAAGGCCAATGCTTTAATAATAAATCTCCCCATCAAAATATCACTATGCCTTACAGAGCACAGCAAACTGCAATGGCCAAAACCAGTCTTTCACATGTACAGCAAAAACAGGAACATGTCACAGATCAGATAAACTAATACTGTGGACAGATAAATCAGTATCCTGACCATCCACTGTTAACAGATTTAACTGCAGCCAGCAACTAAGCCCCACACAACGACTCATTGACTCCCTGCCAGTGAGATGAGGTGGGAAACAGGATGGGTAAAAGTGAGAAAACTCATGGGTTGAGATAAAAACAGTTTAATAATTAGAAAAAATGGGCTTTTTAAAATTATACTGAGAAGAAAAAAAGAGAGAGGAAAATAAAACCCAAGAAAAACAAGCGATGCAAATGAAAACAATTCCTTACCACCAACTGACCGATGTCACACCTGTCCCCGAGCAGCAGCCCACCCCTGCCAACCTCTCTCCCAGTTTTATTTCTGAGCATAACACCATATGGTATGGACTATCCCTTTGGTCAGTTGAGATCAGCTGTCCCAACTGTGTCCCTTCTCAACTTTTTGTGCACCTCCAACCTACTCACCGGCAGTGTGGTGTGAGGAGCCAAAAAGTCCCTGACACTGTGTAAGCACTGCTCAGCACCAACTAAAGCATCCACATGTTAACACTACTTTCAGTACAAATCCAAAACACAAACCTATATAAGCTATTATGAAGAAATTTAACACTACACCAGCCAAAACCAGTACAATGGACCAAGTTCCAGTCAGTGTAATCCTGAGAACATGTTTCAGCACAAATATGCTGAGGAAATACACTTTCATCAGTGTCACAGTTTAACGCTGGGCCACCAATTAAACAAATGACAGTTGCTCTCTATTACCCCTCTCCCTTCCCAGAAAGTGAAAAGAGAATTGGGGGAAGAGACTTATGGGTTGGAAGTTAAACTATACAGCTTTAGTGAAACAGTAAGGGTAAAGAAGAAACCTATGAAACATATACAAACCCAATACCATGGATGAAGTGAGCTCGACCCTCAAGTATGACGCATATGGGATGGAATACTTCATTTGGTCAATTTTAGGTCACCTGTCCAGTCCACTCCTCCCTGTAGGAGGGGGTGGATGTATGACCCCATCCTCCATTTTGTTTCCAGAGTATAAGATGTTTAGCAGAACCAAGCAGTGACCTTGGTTCTGCAGACCATTCTCCAGCAACAACCATAACCACTGAGCATTATCAGTCCTAGAAGGAGACTGAAAAGCATGCTGGTAATTTCAGCCAGTGCAGTTACTTACAAGAAACTTAACTGAAAAGTAGAATTACTAAAGAGAAAATTGATTCTGTCCTGGCTCAAACCAGGACAATCAAGAAGCAACCAGTCAATTTCGAAGCAGAAAAAGCTTCTTCTATAGCACTACAAAGCACAGTCAACATTTTTCAACATCATCTTCACCTCACTTCTCAGTCACGTTAAATAAGTCCGTCAGAGATAAGCTAAATTCCTACCCACTCAGTTTTACAATGCTTAGTTTCTCACAGGGCTTTGATTTCTGCAAGTAGTACTTCCCATTGTAGTAAGCAACAAGGGATAAGCGCACCACGTTTTTTTGTTCTGCTGAAAGAACATGAACTTTGCAACTCTAAAAGAAGCAGCATCTTCACTAAGGTAGTATATAAAAGCTCTCTCCTTAAAGCATTTTACGAAGGAAACAGGAAAACCTAATTAAGCTGCTGCATGAAGTACATACAGCTCTATCTGCTACCATTTTTTTTTCATCTGACTGCACTGCACTGCACACTTGACAAAGAGTCACCTTTTCCAGAATCTCCTCTTGGAATCTGGAGCCCATAATGGCTACCTGGACCTACGAACTTTAACTTATCAGTATTCAATGGAATAATTACAACTCATACACAAATTCATGCCAGGGTTTTGAAGCTAGAAAGTGCTATCTTGCATGTGGAATATTCACAGCCTTTACAGACGATTTTTCAGAGTGTGAAGAAATATAACTAAAAGTGATAGTTATCAGATTAAAGAGCCATGACTTCTCTCAGACATTTACAGTACACAATAGTAGTTCTTAACAGCAAAGACGTGTTTTTGCCTACAGAAGTCAATACAGCACAGGTTTTGCAAACCATTCTGCAGGTAAAAAGCCGTCTTAAAACCTAGAGTTTCTCAGATTTTCTATACATGATGTATGTAATTTATTTTATTGTGACCTCCAATAGATACTTCATTGGCCACTGGAGATCAGAACCATCAGAGCCAAAGCCAAACCACCAGAAGCTGACAGTTAGTGTTTTACCTAATGTCTCTGATTGTTGCTCTCTTCATTGGATCCACTTGCAGCATGTGCTTCAAAAGACTAATTACAGACAGATTCAGGTACTGAGGAGTATAAAAGATACCATCGCATATCTTCTTAAAAAGGGTTGGCACATGATCATCATCAAATGGAAGTGTTCCACATAACAAAGCATAGAGAATAACCCCACTGCTCCAAATATCTACTTCCGGACCTGCATATAATCTGGGAAAAAGTTAACTATTAGTCATTTGTGTTTAAAACGTTTAAATAGTTTTTCCCCTAATTCTTACATCTTATCACAGTAATTAAAAGTTTATGAACTTAGAACAACCAATGTGCAAGCACTATACTATTTCAGTTCTATACCATGCCTCCCTTGAACTTTAGTGTTCTTCCCCTTCAAATATTTAACAGGGCATAAGTACATAGTTTTCCTCTCTGTCGTATAACAAAAATCTGCAAATGCAATTTAAGACAATGACAAACTGAGAGAAACTTGCACCTATTACTAAGAAAGTCCATGTTATATATTGTTACCACTATTTTAGCAGAACCTGTGCAAAGTCATCTATCCTCCAAATCTGAAAGGATGAAAAGATTAAGACAAGTCCATAAAGAAAAACTTGTTGCGTGTTCTGTGCTACTGCCTGAATCACACAGAATCACAGAATTGTTACAGCTGGAAGAGACGTTTAAGATAATCCAGCCCAACCATCTACCCAGCATTACCATAATAACTCCTAGAACACTAAACCATATCACATAAATAAACACCACACAGATAAATAAAACAGACATTTGGCCTCCAATTAGCAAGAGGCAATATTAGCATGGGTAGCTGAAAGCAGAGATTTTTAAATCAATTCAGCCACACTGTACATTCTGGACTGGGGGCACGAGACTTCACCTCCACCTTACAGGAACTATTCAAAGCTAGTTCCTAAAAGCCTTAAATACTCATGAAAGTTAGAGACAATTAAAAGTTCAGGCCACAGTTGCTCAGCGTCAAGTCAACTGCATTAGTTTTGTAGTCTTTAGAACCAAGAAGCAAAATGACTGAAGTACATGCACACATATATATGCAATATAAAATAAACTACCTTCCCGAAATTACTTCTGGTGCAGCATAGTTAGGGGAACCACAGCTTGTCCTTAAAAATTCTCCATCTGACATCATATTTGATAGACCTGAAAGTGTATAAGATTAACTACTAAAAATTCAGAGTAAAATTATTTCACACTGTATATAGCACCTAGAACAAATGACTAGTAATTCAAATTAGTTGGAATTGTATGCCAAAATAGTAAGTCAGCAAACTACGGCACTCAGTTCATCGTAAGTGGAGGCTGCATGATCAAGACTACCATAAGCCAGAGAATGCAGTCTCCAAGAGGAATTATGACCTTTGACGGGGAGCGGTGGGAAATGAAGGAGTACAGCTTGGCTAGCTTTCATATTCTAATACACAAAAGCTTTTATTAAGCTCTTGTTTAATAAGCTAGTAGCGATTAACTGAGTGTTCCAGCTTTGCTGACACTTCAGCTACAGGAAAATATTTTTGTAAGTTACTGTACTTCATTTCTTTACCAGGTAAGCCATTTCATTCAAAGCATTTTCTACACACAAGAAAGCAGTATGGATAGCTTATTATCTTTTAAGGTCAGGTTTCCTAATTCAGATAGTTCCAAGAACTAGCTGCCAGTCTTCTCAGCAGCTGTGCCACAAATAACTAGTATAAATAATTAAGCTTTCTGATTAGTTAAGCAGGTATATATATATAAAAAAAACCCCAGGAGTTTGAAAAAATTAACTGTTCTTATTTTATCTTTTATGTTTTAATTACATTTTTTTAATCACATCTTTAGAGTTTTTCAAGTGAATTTAGAGTAGTTTCATAGGACGAGGACTGTATTTTACTCTAGCAATGTGGTTCTTAAACATGATGAACTGCCCTTGCACTGTACTTCCAAGAGAAGCATCTACATTTTACAAATGGTGAAATAGGCAGTGAATTTTAAGGTGGAGAGTTCAGGAACTAGGACTATTTAGCATTTCAGAGAAAGTACTGCTAAGCAAAACCAAACACGACAGTTGACAATTTCACGCAGTCAGAGAAAATACCTGAAAAGCAAGCTTGAGAGAAAACAAGTTCTACATACATGCAAGAACAGAATTTTGTTTTACATTCATACTCCAGGTTCTTGTATTGCATCCCACCACCAGGATATTCAAGTATAGACCTTTCATTAAATGTTTCCCATAGTAATTAACAGGATCTAAATAGCACCAGAAATGCAATGATATATAAAATAGCAATGCTTACCAAAGTCAGCTATCTTGGCATTCATGTGTGCATCAAGCAGCACATTTTCAGGCTTCAGATCTCTATGTACTACCATATGCCTGTGACAGTAATCCACACCAGAAAGGATTTGCTGAAACAGACGTCTGCTTTCTTTCTCATCAAGCTAAGACAGACAAAGGTTTTAAACAATTATGAGACAGAGAAAGATAGCTTATTTTTCATTTATATGAATTAAAAGAAATCTTCCCATGACCTGAAGTTAAAGCTATTTTATACAGCAGATTATCAGAACTTGTAGTAAAAGCTTCATAGCTCGCATCATTTTATTGTACCACAGCTCTAAAACGGCTAAAACAAAACACACCCACCAACTCAGATAGTTACGAAAATTTCCCAGTCACACTTCTGAAATTGGTTAGGCAGACACTATCCACTCATAAAGTAGAAATACTAGCACCCAAACTTTGTCTAATAGAAATATCAATGAACTTTGACATTTAAGCACAGCATAAGATTTAGGTTGACAAAAGCTGCCAACACGCAGCAAAGACGTGGTAAATTTTAGATGCTACTTATGCTATTAGCAGCTAGGCCCAAAGAGCAGATTTGGCTGGGCATTTCCTACAAAAAAGCCCTAATCCATAACAAAGTTTGTTCTAACAACTAACCAAAAGTATCCTGACTATCTACGTGGTTTGCCAAAGTGACTTCAGAACTTTCACAGCAACTGTTCTACTAGTATAAGAGTAAGTAAATAGCACAATGGTAGCTTTCCAATAATGGGTTATATTGAAGATAGTTTTCAGCTACTCCAGTTGTACACAGTAATTGTAAATTAACATACCACTACCAGTAAAAAGGAAAAATGCTATGACAAAAGTCATACATAAGATCTGAAACATGTTAACATATAACTATAATTACTTTCAGCCAAAAAGTATATTTTAACTGCTAAAAACAAAACCAATGCTGAATACATTAAAAAAACTTCATTTAAGAGGTTGTGACTGGTAGCCCCTGTACCCAGCCCCTGGTAATGTGGTTAGCATAAGTAACACCATTTTATAAGGCAAGCTGCCATTCTGTGACCAAGCGAATCACATATTAGTTCCCTCTACATCATTATCAAGCCCCAAAGGTCCTTTGAACCAAGCAGACAAGCCAAACAGATTTCTTCTTCCTCTTCCTACCAGCCTCAAGATTCCTGGGCATCAGGCTGATTAATCCCTTCCTCAGCAGCCTTGAAGGTCCCAGGTCAGCCAAGTTTTTGATGACTCCCCCAGAGAACAAAGAAACCTAACAGCACACAGAGCACTGTCCATAAAATCAAGCAGTTACAAGTCCTAAGTGGGGAGCCAGGACCAGAACCATTGCTGGACAGTGAGACCGGTGGCCCTCCAACAGCCAGGAATGCCTCCACTGCCCTCTGCTTCCTTCAACAGCTAAGTGACCCGTATTCTTTCATATGATTCTCAAGTCTAGACTGTGACTGTTACGCTGATAAAGCAAACCGTGTATTAAGATTCAACCCAATCTGCACAGTGTGTAGGTGATTAGACATCATAAGGTGCTGTATTATAAATTCTGTATTACACTCTTATAAACTGTACTACATTGATTTTGCTTGTAGAAATCCTGTGCCACTCTAATCATAAATTCTGTGTTACACTATCATAATATCCTGTAAGAAAATAATGCTTTCATTATGCAATTCTGCCAAGGATTCCCAGAATGAGCCTATCAGCCCCCCATGTATTTGGTTACATAGGAATGTTGCAAAAGCAGTAACATAAAGCAAGCCAGTGATTTGTAGAGTTGGACTACTTCTTACCCTTCCATTTTTACAGATATAATCAAACAGTTCTCCTCCTGAAACATATTCCATCACCATGAAAATGTCAGTTGGTGTACTGATGACCTGGTACCTGACAGGAGAAAGTACCTATTAGTCTACACACTCAGTAAAATATGCTAGTTACAGTTAGTTAGAACGTAAGTTAAAACCAAAGTTGTCCAAGAGTCAGATAAATATTTTCAAGTACACTTTTATCAGCCAATTTGCAGTTACTGGAATAGCAGTATTTTTCAGAAGATATTTCCTCTCCTTTCACTACGCAATGCCATCATTGTCAAGACTAGGAGAAATTTTTATTTCCCACCAGGAATACAGTCTCTATTTTCAGAGGACTAAACTCAGTCCAAATGATTTCTATGGAACTACTACAGTGCTGCCTTGCGGGCAGCTTGCTGCAGTGAGGAAGGAATTCAAGTCGACTTTCCTAGTGTCTCAAAAATAAAAACTCTTCGATCTTAACATGCAAAAAACCTGACTTGCCATAAATAAAAGGCGTGCTTCAAGACTAGAAGAAAAATGCCTTTAGTAACCATTAGTAATACCTTTTACAAAGAGACCTAAATTTGTCATTAGTATTTTGACAGTATACTGACACTCTGGTTATTATATTTTTATCATTCTACTTCAATTAAGTTTCAAAAAACAACTCTGATAATTTGGAGTTTATGGCCAAACTTCCAATTTAAGAGATTTAAAGCACACTGTAAATACTACATTTAGACAAGTGGTAGCAGCTATATCGAAGAATTCTGAAGTATCAATCGTATTTAACAAACAACACATCCTTAATTCAGAAAAATCTTGCAGAACACCATCTATGTTGGAAAACCAGAGACCACTGATTAACACATTACTAAAAACATATTTAGAGTAAGAAAACACAATATACTATAGAAATGCCCTTTACAATCATCACCTTACTAGCTCATTTTCTAAGCAGAAAAAAGACAAACTATAACCAGAAAAAGAAAACTGAAGTAGTAGCTTAAAACAGAGGTGGATGCTACTAGAAGCATCCATCATGCCATTACCTTCTAATACCCGTTCAAAGAATCTGTGAGCAAAGATCTAATGGAAGCTCTCTGGCCTGCAGAGATCAATTCTGTGAAAATGCATTACAGGGGATACTGAAAACAGTTGCATACTTGGAAGCTGGTTACTTTCCTGACAAGATACTGCTAGTACTATTGCTCTTTAAACATGTTTCAGATTTGTAAGAGCAAAAAGAGATTACTGCTTCAATACATTTGACTGTAGCAAGCAAAAGCAAAACTTACAGCTTGATTATATGAGGATGCCTGAAGAGTTTGAGGTTTTGAATCTCCCTGCGGATTTTTCCTACAACATCAAGGCTGCGAATCTTCTGGCGATTCAGGATCTTCACTGCAACTTTATGCCCAGTTAGCTCATGTTTTCCAACTGCAAGGAACAAGGAAGTATTTAGTCAGTGTTTTCAACTGCTCCATAAAGTCATTAATTTGCCCACTTTGACTGCAGCCAAGAAATACAAGTTAAGAGATGTCAGCATTCCACAAACCCCCATTACCTTTGGAGAGGCTGAAAACCAGATGGCACATAATTTCTTCTGCCCTACTCCAATTTATCCCACAATTCTATCAGCAGAAGATGAACAGGATATGTAAGAAGAACGTTAAACCTAACCCTCAGAAGTCTTGCAGCATGACCACACTTCTGCACTACTGCAAACAAACAAAGCATATTCCAAAACACTGCCATTTTTGCTAATTAAGGAGACTGTTTTCTCCCCCTGTGTAAATCACTCCAAGCTTCTGGCTAACTTGGTAATCCACTCAGACATGTTCTCCTTCAGCTCTTCTAATCTGCAAGGATCACTCTCATCAAAGGTATCACTACTATTTTTCCTTCCATAAGCTTGTTTCAAATTACTCTGAATTACCACAGAGTACCTGATCAGTTTAGTTGAGAAATAATTACTTATCTGTCCTTGTAGCAGTTTGATCCTATATAAGCTCCACAGCCTCTGCAGTAAATTATTATTATATAAAAGAGGCAAAAGCTACAAGAAATGCACAAAATAAAATCCAATAGTAACTACAAGAAGCAATGCAAACACGCAACCTCATACATTCCTCAGTTTCTTTCCTACTTCTAGGAGAGTTTAATTTTTCTTTCAACAGAAGAACTCAAAAGCGCAAAGTACTTCCTTAGAGTCTTAATTTTGCAGGTGCTATTGGAAGCAGCCACAACAAAGTTGCTAAGAATAAGTTTCTTAAACTCAACACTGGACCACAGATAAACCACAGAAGGTAAATCTCTCTTCCACTAGAAGGCTCTGCTACCTGCATTGGTTTCTGTATGCAGTGATTGTAACTACATCACTTTCATTCACCACTCTGATTCCCACCCTTATCTTTGGAAGACAAGCCAGATTCCAGGGACATCTACATGGTTCATCCTGGTCCATTTGAACGGACATCGCTAACAGACTGCTCTGAACACATTACTCACTTCAAGCTCTATGTAAATATATCCATGAGAAGCTGTGATAAACAGCAGTGATCCACAAAAATCTTTCTGCACTCAACAGATAATTTTGACAGGATTAGCAAACACCTATCGATCTGTAAATCTCTTTCCCAACAAAAGACTTTCCTGCTGCCTTTTGCCTCTGTACTGAGCTAAAACACAATGCAAGCAAGAAGAAATTCTTCGCAGAGAGACAGAGATAGTGGTAAGCATCCGAGTGATTATTCTTACAATGAAAAGACAGCCACTGTATAAAACAAAGCAGTTTGTCTAAATTCCTGTAGGGAATTAACCACGTAGTGGATTACCCAAGACAATGTGGTGGTGAGATGCCTTTTGTGCTGGACAACACAGAAAGGCTCTGACTGCAAGGTGAAAAAACAGATCCCCTCATTCAGAGAAGCTATTACCTAAAAATGGCCACATTAACCAAAACACTGGGCAGGCACATCTGCACTGCAGACGAATGCAGGACAAAGCCCACATCCACCACAACTTCTAGATAGACCTCAAAGCACTGGCAGGTGAATGACTAGAACAGTAAAATCACATCACCTATGAGAATTATTTGCTTTCAACCAGATCTACCATTAAGGCACTGACATCCCCTTTGTTTTCTTCAGTTACAACGCGACTGAAGTTCTAAAGGAAACCAACAAATTATATCACCTATGTTCAAATGCTAAGGAGTAATGAATCATTAACATAAAACATTAGAAAAGCAACAATTCCATTTGAATTCCAAAGTCTTTGCCTACCAATGATGTGAATAAAAGCCAGAATTATTTGAAAAAAAAATTAGTAAGTTAAATTTTAACATTAATTTTGCTTAGTAAGAAACAGCTTCTTAGAAACTTATCAAGAATTAAGACACATGAATTTGCATCTTCCTTTGCTTTACAAAGTACATTTAAGAAGGTGTTTAAAGTAGCACATATATTTGAGCAACTCTACAGCTTAGTGTATAAATACTCAGCTCTGCCGAGTATAATTTATCAGCCAATTTGTTTAATTTCTGATTTTGGCAGTCTACCTTAGATGAAAATTGGAACTTCATTATAACTCATAAAAACATTAGAAAGTAATTTATTAGCTGCAACAATCTACGTTCAATATGCAAGGCATGTAACAGAGTTTTTGAAAACACATTTTTCATTCAAACATTTGCAGATGACTGGAGTCAATTCTAGCTGCCACAGCCTTGCATGTCTCAGGCCTGGATTTTACTGACTGGGAGAAAACAACATTTTCTGCTTCTTCAGCTGTTTGCCAACTTTGAATAAATTGTTGTAATGAAAACATACCGTGGTTTTGTGCAGGTGCAAAAAGATTCTAAAAAGCCTGTTCACTTGCTTAAGACATTTCACACTGAATAATTTTCTTCAGTATTTTTTACCTCCCTTTTTTAATTCAAGATTAAAATCCATCTTTTTATACAGGTTTCCAGTAACCATCTACTTCATTAAACAGAACTGCTTGTTTGGATGTGGTTCAAGGTATCTGTTATCAGTAAAACAGCAGACACTAACTGGTAGCAGACTGCTGACTACTTCTGAATTCGGCATAAAGACAGAACTGAAAGCAAGAACTCCGATGATAACATCATGTAGAGAAGTAAGCAGCCAGTGTTACCTTTCCAAAAGCTACTTCTATTACCTCTTGGCACAAGTTTTACCTATAAAAGGGAAGGCTCACAAATGAGAAGTAACCAAAATGTATTTATGTCAGTCACCCTAATCCTCAGCCAATCGGTCCTTCAAAAGGATCACTGCAAAAAGTTCACTTTACAGACCCAGTATTCCCCTATATTTCTTTATTCTCTGGCAATCCTAATTGCCTTCAAACTTCACTATGGCTATGCACAGCACTAAAATTCCCAAGAAAACAACAGTGAGTCTCAAAGCAGCAGTGACTTCTTTACACTGTTGAAATGCAGGAGCAACAGTCTCTAAACTCTGTTCAGCAGGTCTTCAGCTGGAAGGTCTTCAGCAGGTCTTCAGCTGGATTACAAGGCCATCAAAGAGTAAATGCAGCATTTTTATGAAATTAAGGTACCACTCATGAAGTTTGTAGAAAAAAAGTGGAACAAGTATGTGTTGTATTTAAATATTTTTGCAATAGGCCAAAATGCCAACCTGAGGCTCAGAGGAAAGCAGTTGTAAAAAATTATAAGCTAAACAAATGTTCTCACTAACATAACAAAAAAGTGAATTAATGCTGTGCAAAGGCATATTGCTACATAACTTTAGACAGCAAACTGATCTTCACTGTCCATTTCCAGACCTCTTACTGCCTTGAGCAAGAGGACAGTTTTTACATCAGTTTTGCAATATAAACAGACCAGGGCTTTTAACCCAGTTCTATAGACTTGAACAATTATTGTGTATTTACAACCTTAAGTAGCATCCCTCATTTTCTCAGTACAAATCACTGGAAGTCTGACTATTTTTTCTTTTATGAAAGTTAACTTTATTTCAAAAGGAAATCTGAAAACAGAAATTTGCATTTGATTTTAGCTGGAAATATCAGCAGTGTTTTGGGTTTGTTTTTTTAAATAACAATTTGACAAAACTAGATATTTTACATTGATTCCTGGTAAAGTTAAATAAGACTGTCTCACATAATTGATTCATTCAGCTTTTCGTTTCTGTGGCATTTCAGCTTTGCCTAGATGTTGGTGGCAGAAACAGCTGCTTCCTCCATGGCTGTCTGTCTGAGGCACAGCCAAGTGAATTGAGTCAGTCAACAAGTTAACTCAGGCTAGTACAGCCAGATGAACAGTTAGACTGGAAAAACCTCATCACATTGGTAACAGTTATGCATCAGGGTAAGAGGCTAATGAGCAGGGTGAATTCATCTGGAAGCTTCCTTGGCAGCAGGAGACCTTTAACAATTACTAAGTAAACCAATGGTTTTCCAGTCCAATCTTTTTGGGCTGCCACTACTGTTAAAATTAAAGATCCACTTTCAAGAAGTGCCTGACCCCCTACATCATGTAAATCCGAAATGAATTTATAAAATGAACACATTTTTCACAGTTTTTCACTTTGTTGTCTATTGATGAAACGGTATCAGAGTCACCAGAGCAGCAAAACAATGAGGATTACAGGAAAACAATCACAGGTCTGGTATAAAAGAAAGAAAATGTGGGCTCAGGAGGAAAACCAGTGCATCATAGATACAGTACGTCTTTTATTAAGAACAGCTAAAGTGAAACTAAACTAATACAGTACATCACCTAGGAATAAGGAAAAAAATACAAACCACAACTTAATTTGTATATGGAAACAGAGCATTAGTCCATGAACACTAACTCTTGCTTCCAGATCCTAAATAAATTCCCAAGCCACTTAAGGAAGTATTCAGTATGCAGAATGATGCTGTACTTCACAAAGTGATTTCTCCCCCATCCTTAACATAAAAATGCATTCATACATGCATATGTGTACTCCTTACATAATCAATAGTTACAAAGCAGCCTAAAAGAACACCTGACATTAATCAAATAAGGTAGACAGAGTGGTATTATGGAAATAGAGCAATAACAAAACTGGCAACTGTTTTTTTTTAATTAAGTGATTAAAACTAACTTTATTTCATGAACTATTAATAGCAGTGACATTCAGTAATATATTAAAATTGTAACAGCAGCTCCACAAATTGACGATCTTTCAAGGTTTCAACTTCAGACACATTTTTGCCCATGCAGATAAGAACAGCAGTACAACAGCATTGTCTGAAATTTAAGAGCATATTAGAACGCTCATGGATATGCCAACCTTAGTTCTGTGCAGTGCAGTAAAAAACAAACATCTTTGACTCCCCTGCTCTACTCAGCACTCCATCTGTGAGGAAAGAAACTGATGCCGGTCTGCTGCCTTAACTCACTTCCTCTCTACTTAAGGAGGTGCTAAATTCCCAAGGAAAGGCACGGTATTCCAGCTTCAATCCGGGGGGGGGTAACTGCTCCCCAGTGGCTGGGGGTGAGGGGGTCACACTATAAGCCTGCCTTGAAAAAAAGTCTTGAAGGGCTCTACTGTGAAAATATCTTCTGCTGCTTTTGTAGATATTCTTAGAGACAAATATACTCCTCTGTTTTCTATAGATCAGTAATTCTTCAAAACATGTCAGTAGCTGAAAGAGCTTGTGCAGAGAACATACATCAGGAACATCTACACTGAAAAAATGTATCATCTCACAAAGTCAGCTCCCATATTAGACACAACAGGATGAGCTGTGGTTTTTTAAGGGCTATAATGAGCAATTCACTAGGTTAACCATAAAAAACCTTATGAAGAACACAACAATAGTCTAAATCATTTGTGAAAGGATCTTTAAGTTTACATACCCCAATATCAGAACCACTCTCACGGGCAACACGGCAGGAGCACTGTAAGCTCATGCAGTTTTGCCACCTGTGGTGGATGGGAAAATTCAATTTCATCTGCAACCCTACCGGGAAAAGTTTTTAAAGTCTAAACTGAAAAAAGCTTTGATAGCCACTGGCCAATAAAGTTTAGCATAAAGTGTTTCCATGCCTGTGTGTCAGCTGTGCTGCCAGCTAATCTGGCAACCCCAGGCTCCTGTTTCCACACGTACTCCTCTCCTTGCAGAGGGATAACCCTGGCTTCCCTCGCCAGGGCACGCAGCACTGACACTCGTGTAGCAGCCTGCGATGCACAGGCGGATCAGGATTCGGGCTCCCTGATGCCATGACGCGTCCGGCGCTATTTTCCACAACCGCAGCCTCGTTACGTTCCGGTAATGACTTCCGCGCACTCCAGAGAGAGCCGCTTCCCCCAGCCGCTACTTC
>VZRW01000370.1:26504-39098 GCA_013398125.1 Aegotheles bennettii
GGGGCCGCGGCGGGGCCGTGAGGCCGCCCGGCTGCTGGCGCTGCCGGGGGAGGAAGGCCCGGCCGTGCTCGGCACCGCAGCTGTGCGGGGCATCCAAGGCGCAGCTGTGGGCTTGTCCGTCTGAAATTGCCCACAACTGTTAATTACAAGCTCTGGCGCATTATCACCCTTGATTAACCCGTGCTTTCAGAAAACGCGGAAGTCCTTGGCAAGTTGGGAAAACCCAAGTGTAACGCAGTGGTGAGTGAGTGAGTGAGTGAGTGAGTGAGTGAGTGAGTGAGTGAGTGAGTGAGTGAGTAGAACCGTGCCATACAAATGGGTGCTGTTGCCATTATTGGCATTATTACCCTCGTCTTTAGTTGTACTCACTAATGTACATTAACTTATGCCCAAGTGGTATTCTCGGGTTCAAACATCTACACAACTAAAAGCAATTTATTTTCTTTAAAGCTCCTGGCTGAGATGAGGAGCGATGACCGCCAACGCGCAGCCCTTCCCCCGTGGGTACTGCTGCAGCAAACCAGGCACAGTTCCTCCGCTCTGCACAGCCCAGTACCCAGATCTGGCCTGGCTGCTCCTGCTCCAGCTGGCTCACCATCCTAAAACCAAACCACACCCAAAACCAAATCAACAACAACAAACAAAAAGCAAGCAAAAAAACCCCACCAAAACAGAAAGAGGCAAAACATTACTCTTTGTTATAGTACAAAAGATTCATCCGAAAAAGTGTTCACATTTCTGTATTGCAGACTCCAAGAAATAAGTATCTTGGAGTGAACCGAAGCATAAAAACTGCCACTGAAAATCAGATACTCTTGCAGTATCTACACAATTCTCTATCTTCTCAATGCAGCAGACTCCAAACTGATTTGTCATGCTACTTTTTGCCCTAATAACATAATACTTCAACTCACCAATACAAAATGGAAAGAGATACTGTTAGAGACCAGAGAGTCCAGTGAAAACTGAATTTCATTTTGCCTGGAAGCCAAAGGTCTAAAGGTTTCCATAAGACACTGATCCTGATGCATGTCTGTTTAAAAGGCTTTGTTTTTCTCACTCTCCTTCCTCTCCTGGCCCTCCCTCAGATACATCTCACGTTTGTGTTTTCCAGTCCATATGCTCCAGGCACAAATGTTTTGTTTACACATGTACACATTACACATGTAAATACATGTGAATTTCCATCCTGATCAAAAATCATTGGAAAGTTGTTGGTTCAAGTATCCTTTTTTACAATATGTCATTTTCTGGCATCATGGAAGGAATCTTCATTTTACATCATACGTTTCAGAACTTCCTTAGTAGTTTGGCACAAAGTATGGCTGCTTTGCAATCAGTGGCAAAATGACCTTCTAGTTTCAGTGACATAGGCTTTTACAATAGAAACTTAAAAAGGCTTCCGAGATATTGTCCCACTTCTTAACTGAAAAGTTGGAGCTTGGATGCTTAGATTCTGACAGCCATTGCTTGTCTTGAAGTACAATCCACAAATAGCAGCACTAAAGCTAACAGGACAGTTTCAGAGTTTTGGCACCTAAGCCTATCATAAGTCAACTTAAAATCAGTATAATTGATAAATAATAACTGTTTATGTAAAGAAAAACAATGTGGCCAGAAGCACCAAATTTCATTCAAAATGGGTTTGTGGTACAGATTTATGCATAACATCACAGAATCACAGAATATCTCAAGTTGGAAAGGATCCATTAGGATCATTGAGTACAACTCCTCACTCCTCACAGGACCACCTAACACTAAACTATATGACTAAGAGTATTAAGCAGATGCTCCTTGAACTCTTGACAGGCTCGGTGCTGTGACCACTGCCCTGGGGAGCCTGTTCCAGTGACCGACCACCCTCTCAATGAAGAACCTTTTCATAATGTCCAACCTGAACTTTCTGTGACACAGCTTCATTCTGTTTCCTCCTGTCCTGTTGCTGCTCACCAGAGAGAGATCAGCACCATCCCCTCCACTAGCCCCTGCTGTGAGGAAGGTGTAGACTGCCATGAGGTCCCCCTCAGTCTTCTCCAAGCTGAACAAACTAAGTGACCTCAGCTGCTCATCCCAAGTCTTGCCCTTGAGACCATTCACCATCTCGGTCACCCTCCTCCAGACATACTCTAGTGGTTTGATGTCCTTCCTATACTGAGGCACCCAAAGCCGCTCAAGGTGCTTGGGGTGCGACTGCAGCAGGGCAGTGCTGAGTGGGACAGTCACCTCCCTCCACTGGCCAGCTCTGCTTAACCGGCAAGGTTGGTCCTTTTGGCTGCTGGGGCATGCTGTTGGCTCGTATTCAACTTGCCAATGACCCCCAGATCTCTTTCTGTGGGGCTGCTCTCTAGTCTCTCATCTCCCAATTTGTATGTATAATCAGGATTATCCCATCCCAGGTGGAGAATCTTGAACTTACTCTTGTTAAATTTCATACAGTTGGTGATTGCCCAACTCTCTATCCAGACAGAATCACAGAATCATAGAATCATTTAGGTTGAAAAAGACCATTAAGATCACTGAGTCCAACCCTTAACCTTACACTGCTAAGTCCACCACTGAACCATGTCCCTAAGTACCAAATCTATATGTCTTTTTAAATACCTCTAGGGATGGTGACCCAACCACTTACCTGTGCAGCCTGTTCCAGTGCTTGACCACCATATGGCCTCTATACCCTTAAGGGAGTCCACAGCTCCTCCTAGCTTAGTATCATTGGCAAACTTAATGTACATTCAGTTCCTGTGTCTATATCATTTATAAAAACATGAAAGAGCACTGGCCCTAAAACTGAGCTCTGGGGAGCCCCACTGGTGACTGGCCACCAGCCTGATGTAATGCTTTTACTAGCAGTTTTGCATATTTGGCTATTTGATATGGAGAGAGATGCCACAAGCATGGGAACATCAAGTCCTAAGTGTCTCACAGAAAACAAGTGAGCTGGACACAAGGCAGAGTCAGCACAGAAGGTTAGCCAGCTGTTTAATTAGGTCACGGTGGTGTGCACGTCACACCAGTGCTAGCTCCAGTAGTCATATCACAAGGGGTAAAGCACTAATTGCAGTCTCCATTTTGTTGGTGGGACACTTTCACCCTGCGAGACAGAAAGGCTTGTCTGTGACACACTCTCCTCACTGTTCTGCCACACATGAGGAGACAAGCTTTATATTCATGACAATAAATTCAAATGCTTGTCCTTAATAATGTTTTTGAAACCTACCTAGTTTTTCATTGGAGTCTCAGGAATTTTAAGTTGCATTGCTGTCTGGAGCCAAGCAGATGCCTCTTTCTAGAAAGGAAAAGAATCAAAGAAAATGGTTCTAGTTTTGCCACAAAAATAACAAGTAGCTACTGTTCTGCAAATGCCTCCTCTGACAAGCAGCAATAGGAATTGGGATGATGTTCTTTTAACTTACCTTGAATAGTCCTCAGCTAGTCAAGGGCTTTGAAGCAGGACAAGAAGTCTTGTGGGAAATCAAAGGCATCAACAGAATGGCATTTGGCGTAACTTTAAACAGTGAGGCTTAGGTTCAACCAGCCTTCTTGGGCTCAAGAAAATTAGGCCCTCCTTGCTCCCCTATAGTTGCTACATAATCAAAAAAGCTGTTTCCTCCTATGTCTCAGGTTTCTCATCTGTTGATATTGGCCCTAATAAGATACCTTTATTAGCTATTTGAGACCAGTAATCATGGTATTTTCCTACAGTAATATCTTAGAGTGGTATTTTTAGGGGAGCATGAACTACTTCAATTCTACTCCTGCTGCAGGCAGTCAGCAAAAATCAGTTCTGCCAAGGTGTCACACTTTGGTCAGTCATAAAAGACCAGAGGGACGCTGGGGGCAGGGGGCATAGAACAAGAAACATGGTCTAGCAGGACTAGGAGAGTAATTTTCTAATGTTTAGCTAAGTCCTGGTCCCTTGGGAAGGTCTGCCACGTCAGCATAGCTGAACTGCAGTCTACTGGCAATGCATGTGGAAGTACATTTTCCCTCACTGACTGTTTCCCTTAGGAAGCATTGTTAAGCTCCGGGCAGATACTGGACACAAATCTAATTTTAAACAAAGCTGATGTGAAAGTGTGATACAGTTTCTCTGCACTAGACTAAGATCTCGAAACCTTTCAGGCTGTTGAGCTGCTAGCAGTTTTGCACATTAGTCTAGTTGAATCCTTCAGAAAGACAGATTTCTAGTTTTATACGCATATGTGTGAATGTTAATCATGAAACAAAGGCTTCCTTGTAAAATATGATATATCTGTTGTCCTCTGAAGCAAAGAACAACATTTTCAGCAAAAGAAACAAAATGACTAAGTGTTTTATTTCTTTTAATGGATTATTTTTTGCATCTTCGGTTGGACTTGAAGATCTTGAAGGTCTTTCCCAACCGAAGCGATTCTATGATTCTATATGACTCTATTATTCTATTATTTGACTTTCTCCCTGCTAAGGGCTTTGGTCTTGTTTGTTTGTTTGTCAAGCAAGGCATTGACCAAGCTGAGGTTTGACAGCATATGACCTATGCTATGTATCAGCTCTATGGCTGACTGCATGGGTACTGCTTGAACAGGGATGCTAACAGGGTGCCTGCTGTTGTCATCTTCCTGCAGAACACCTCAGCGGATGCTCCTCAGGGCTTGAAGTGCAAGTGTCTCCAGGCTCCATTGGCAGCCCCTTCTCCAGTCCATGTCACACACGGCTCCAGGAGAGAAGAGCCCCAGTGCTGGCTGATGACTGGCAGCCCCTCCTTGGACTGCAAAGCGCCCATCATGCATTTAGGGAGATAAAAGCAGGCTGCGGGGAGGCTGCATAGGGCCCGAAGCTGCTTCCATAATTTGACTTTGTCCCTGCTCAGGTCTTTGGCTGTGCTTGTTTTGATTTGTTGTTTTTTTTTTTCCCCCAAAGCTACAGACACAGTCCTCCAAGGCTGTCTGCCCTCCTCCACCCCCCCAGAAGGAAAAGATCTCCAGCCACGGGCAGAGCACTGGAAAGCAGGCAGGGAGCCAGACACCAAAAAGAGCACTGCTGAGTTGGTTGCCAGCTTCCAAGAGTCTCCAGAATTCAGTCTTCACCACATGTGTGAATCTCTAGGTGCATCCACTGATGCCACAGGTTGTTCAAGTCCTGCCTGTGTCTTTTGAATGCTCCTTCCCATGGGTAGCTTCAAGACTTGGAGACACCTGGGGCACAGAGCACCCAGTGAGAAGCAGAAGGACCTGGCTTTCTCTCTGGGGAAGCAGCAGCTCATGGCTCTCACTTGCTGCTGCATGGGAGAGAACAGAGATGACAGCCAGGGTATCTGTGGCTGCTTGCTTTCCCCCACTCTCCCAGGAACAGACCTCCATCATGGACCAGCTGTGGGCAGAGTAGCTGAGAGTGGGAAGAAGGGCTAGCATTGAAAAGAACCAAGAGCTGAGGGCCTGCCAATGCCGTCTGTCACTGCAGGCCCATGGCCTCCTGAGGCCTGAGTGGCAGCTGGCACAGGCTGTGGGGACACCGAGCCTTTGCATTTGGTCAAGGGGGCTCTCAAAGTGCACCAGAGGAACATTCAGGAAGATGGCACAGCCACATCACCCACCATGTCCCGCTGGGCCACCCCTCTCTGGGCACTGCCCTGACTGGGTCCTGGCCAGACATGGCACAGGCTCGAGAGACAAGAACTGTCCGAATGTCGTGGATGGTCCCAGGTGGGAAGGCTGCCTCGGAGCTCTGCCGCATGGCGTGAGCTGTGGTGGGGCTTGTGCTGGACCCGAGAGCGCCGGTGAAAGGCCTGGCCAGCCCCGGGCGCAGCGGCCGTGGCTGGGCAGGAGGGACGGTGCTGGCACGGCTGTGCCGGCCATCCTGAGGCCTGCCACGCCTGAGGAACTGGGCAAGGCAGCCATATTCTGTCCTGAAACGGCACTGCCAGCAAGACACTGACCAAGCTGAGGTTTGGCAGGGAAAAGTCCCCACCTTCTTCCCCAGGCCTGCTCTGGTGGCTCACGGCAGGCAGACTGGGGCTGTTTGGTGCTGTGTGCCTCCATCACCCTGCAGACTCTGACTGGGGCAGGCAGGGCCCCATCCAGCCCCACCCCAGCCAAAGGGGCATCAGGAACTGAAGACAAAAACCCCTCTGGAAGAGGTGCCGCCTCCCGTGGTCTCCCCATGGAGCATGTGTTGTGCAGCCACCCTTGGCAAATGGGCACCCGGGGCCGGAGGCAGCTGTATGCTTGAATTCCCTTCCAGGTAGAGCAAGATCCCTCAGAGCCAGCCAAGTGCTCCCTGTGACCTGCTGTGGGAGGATGCAGGGGAGCTCAGAGGGCTGGCCAGCAGTGCTGGGGTGTGGGGAGAGCCTGTGGCACTTTGTCCTGCCGCCTCCAAGGGAGACTCAAGGTATTATGGAATGAACCTTCTTGCCTCATGATCCTGGAGACATCAGCCACAGCCAGAGCAACCTGATGGGGCCCTGGGAAGACATGGCCAAGGCCTCAGTGACTGACATGAAACACTGACACAAGACAAGAGATGGGGGGATCGAATGGGCAGTGGCATTGCAGTAATGTCAGACACATGTACACGAGCTGCGGGCAAGGACAGCCCATTGCGATGTCGCCAAGCAAAGAATGGTGACATCACTGAGTGATGGCTTCTGATGTCACCGTGGGATGGACTATGATGTCTTCGAGAGATGGATTTTGACCACACACCCCTCGCTGCTTATATCCAGATGCCGAGTCTCACCCAGCTGGTTTGTGCCTGCATTCCACCTGAGCGAGTTTGTGAGGTTGGTGTGTTGAGTGAGGCTGTTGCTGGTGCTGAGGTAGTGCTCAGGAAGTTCTTCACTGTGACTCTCAGTGCTCGACCTCAGAGCCTTTGAAGGATTTTTCCTGGCCCTGCCTGGTTCAGGCAGCAAGGGCACCCAGGAAGCACGCTTGTCGCTGCAGAGGTAAGCTGTGCAGGGAAACATCACCCTGAGTTGCTGGGAGGGTTTCCTTTTTGAGGGGCCTGGACATTTCTTTCACCCCTCCCTGAACCAGCAAATGACTGTGACCTCTCTTCTTCTAGTGTGACACCCACTGCTGCAGCAACAGCAAGAGGAGCGGCTCAACATCTCCAGCTCCCCCCAGCCCACCACTGCATGTGGAGAACATGGCCACAGAGCTGGAGAACCGCTGTCCAATATGCTTGGACAGCTGGGAGGAGGCCAGCTATGTGCTGCCATGCCTCCACCAGTTCTGCTACCCATGCATCATGCAGTGGGCTGAGAGAAAGCCTGAGTGCCCCCTCTGCAAGAGGACAGTGAGCTCCATCATGCACTCAGTGAAGACAGATGTTGACTTTGAGGAACATGTAATCCCACCTCCTGCAGCACCACCACTTCTTGTCCACCAGACAGGAGGAGCCCCTGGACAACCAGCCGCCCACAGCCTTGAACACCCTGCAGCCCTCCGGCCACCAGCCGTCGGGCCGCTGCCCATGGCTCCAGTGGGTGGCTTCTATACCTGTCTCTGGGCATCTATCTTCCGCGTCTACCCCGCTGTCCTACATCCCCTGCTGCCCTGGCTGCAAGAGGAGCTGGGGCAGCTCTTGGAGGATGCCCAGGAAGCAGCAGCAGCACAGAACCTTGTCGTATCCAGCCTGCGCTACTTTGGCCCGGATGAGGAGGTCCTGACCCTGCTGCTGCAGGCATCCCTGGGCAGGCGCGCGAGGACCTTCACCCACCAGCTGGTTGACACCATCGTGTGCCGGTGCAGCAGGGAGGCCCGACATCGGATGGGCCTCGAGGACATCTATGCTACTGGGGGACAGGAGGGAGCCCCAAGGCTGCTCCTGACCCCACTGCCTTCTGAAGAGGGAGGTCTCCTGCCCCCAGCCCAGCCCTTCAGGAGAGTCCTAGCAGCCCCCCAACGCCCCCGTTCCCACCCACGGGGAGCAAGAAGAGCCACAGGAGGACCCAGAGAAGGCTGTGCTTGGGCCCTCCGCTCCCAGCTGGGGCAGCCGAGGGTCCCCTTGCGAGCCTCAAGGAGGAGGGCCAGCAGCCCTGAGGACTCCCGGCCCAGTGACAAGCTACCCTGCCATCGGTAACATTGGGAGGGTGCCTCAGGGGCCAGACAAACCGCACCTGAGCCAGCAGCTGGGGACTCAGGCCAGTCCCTGTGAGATCCTGGCCCCCTAAACCTGTTTTGCAATAAAAGAAATAAAGGCACGAAAATTGCAGAAAAAGTCTTCAGTATTCATAGCGATGAAGGTGGTGCTGCTTTTTAAATGTGTGAATGGGTTTTCTGGGAAGAAATCCCTGTTCTTGGTCTTCTTCAGAACCAATACCTACAGCCCTGAATCACCTGCCAGGGGCTTGTTGTGACACAGCAAGGGAAAAGCTGCACGGTTCAGAGCCAGCAAGACTCTATGACCCACACATCAGCTACCCGAGCTTTTCTGAATCAGCCTAACACCAACCCAAACCAAGCCATCCCCGGCCCCTCACCAGGAATGTTTTGAAAGTTGACAATGCAGTGGCTGCCAAGTTTCTTGTTCATAAAATTTGTTCTTGATGTAGATAAAGTTCCCCCTGAAACCAAGGTTGCAAGTTTTCAAAGCTACTGCAAGCCATTGCGTTTCTATCACCGTTACCTCAATATGTTGCATCTTTCACAAATGCTCGTTTTTAGGAGCATCATTTGTGCCAAGGAGCTGACAGGGAGCAGCAGCACATAGCTGAGCATTTGCCTTTGCACCGTTGGTTGCAGGTCAGCGCAAGAAGCTGCTCGGAACAAAAATCCCACCCTACACAAAGACCCTGCGAGCATTCACAAAGCAAAGGCTTTCATTGCCCCCCTACCCCGCCGTGGTCAGAATACCTGCCCTGTACCACTGCCTGCCTGCTCCTCTGCTCAATAAGCCCTCACAGCCTCGCTGGCCTGTTTTAAGATGCTTTGAGGGGCTCTTCTTACTCCAAGAGTAACAGAGACACTTATGACTACATCCTCCTCCATTTGTTTCCCCGAGTATCATCAAAACCCCTTATTTTGGATGCACCCCTGAGCCCTGGGAACACATGGACATCCAGTTTGTGTAAAGGGTATTTTAACAAGTTCACCACCTCTTACTTCCAGACTCCCCCAGAAGGATGGGTTGAAAGCAGACTACAGTTACATGCTTAGAGAGCAACAGGGCAAGATTTGTGTTTAGAAATGAATAGCCCAAGTAGATACACTCAGTACCCAAAAACATTAATATACTTCATTTTAAAATGAAAGTGCAGTCGTGCACTCTGATTTCCAGCCTGGCTGGAAAGTTCTTCAGTGATTCGCACAAGTAAGAGACGCTAACTGCTGATCCCTCAGTGCTGACAACACAATACACTGCTGCTGGAAATCCATGCTGAAAGCAAAGGAATCACAGCAAGAAACAGCTGCAGAAGCTTAAAGCATCAGAAGTTTTGGGGGTTTTGTATTTTCCCTTCAAGGCATCTGAAAATTGTCTAAACCCTTGCAGCGATTCCCCAGATTTTCCTAATGGCATCTTATGATCCCTTTTTTACAGCAGTCTGGAACCCAGGCAAGTAGCCCAGTAACACATCATATAGGGTGAAAATTTGTAAGGCATCATTCCGTAATTCACTGGTACCCTCAATGACTTACTTCCACTAACACACTACCTACACCGTGTACCCTTTACACCCAGCATAGTTAAGTCAGATCTTTTTGCGCACCAGCTTTCCACTTCAACCTCATCAGACTGTTTGGGCAACTCCTGTCCCACCTACAGATCTCCAGTCCCTGTGTCTGGCAGCACACCTGCTCTGGACTCAAGTTTCTTTTTGACCAAGTAGCAACGACCTGCTGAACTAGCAATACTTTTGCAGGGCTTCCAGCACCACCACAGACCAGTGAAAAATGGTCGACTGGAATTGTTTCTTTAACTACTGCGGGCCAGAATAACACAGGGAGTGTGCTATTCAAGCCACTATCTCCGAGATAAGTTGTGACTCTCCATGCTACAGCAGTGAAACTCAGGGGCAAGCAGGCAAGACCATAGAGACAATATTAGATATCTCTTGCAGGCGAGTTCTTCTCAGTAACAAAACATAAACTTCTTTTTAAGTTCAGTGCAGAGATAAGGGTCCCTTTCAAGGCAGAGGTGCTATCAAATGAAAGATCAATTAAAGGATGGTTTTTAATTAATTGCTTCAATGCATAATATCAAGAAACTGTGTGTGTAAATTAATGTATTTTCAGGAATCCTGCATTTCACTGAAATAAAACGTACAAAAAGTCACAGATTTTCTGGAGAAGACCATTTATTTTAACAAACAGATGAGTCTTTACGATGAACTGGAGGCTGCAACAGCTGCTCTCTTGGGCTTCGGTGTGGTTCCCTCACGGAATCCATTCCTACAAGTAGAAAGAGAGTTAGCACTTTTTGAAAGGATGACTCCTGCTCCAGGTTATTTTCTGACAAGTAATGTTCTAGATTAAGTTCACCAGCTTTTTTTCAGCTTATCTCAGTAATTCACTGAAATCACTACAGAGTTCATGTGTTCAGACATTTTTAATAAGAAACATCATCCAGTTTGGACTAAGCAGTATGGTTTTAGATCTCTTCTGCTGAAGCAAATTTGACTTCTTAAAACAGGAAGATTTCAGCAACTGAGTGAACACTGCAAGTCTGCAACCGACACAGCACACCCGCTGAAGGCACACCTCACTTTACCTTCCTACTAAGCAGCTCAGCAAAAGACTTCATGTTTGTAAAGTGCAAGTCTATTTCTTACAGAAATCCTCTACACCCTCAACCAAAGATTAAGAGAGGCATGACAAAAGCAGAGTGAGCCCCAAGCTCACTTTTGGATATGACATTTCTTCTCCAGCAGCACCCAGTGGAAAGCAGGCTACAGCGGCACATGGGAAGCAGTTTTCCAGCTACTGCTGGGAAAGACTGTGCTTACCAAAACAAATGGATCCCTCAACCACATCCATGTCTGGGACGTACCTTTTAAACTCCTACTTTTCACTATTGAATCTAATCTATATTTATACAAGACGACTCTCTAATTACTTGGTATTTTTCTCCAGCTTTCTTGTATATCAGGTACAGAGCTGAATTTTATAACAGAGGTCATACAAAGGAATTCTTAATGAGCTTAACAGGACAATATCCCCACCATTACCTACCAAGTACAGCTCAAAGCTTTGAAACAAGTTTTAGAAACGTGTAACTCAGAATCTGATGTTACAAGCTACTTACTGCTAACTGAACTCCAAATAAAGAGAGTGATTGCTGAAGTTATTTCAGTCCTAAACTGTTTTTTGTGGGCAAAAGGGGATTGGGATGTATTTCAAGACTTGTCTCCTACAAAAACCCACACTTCAGCGCAACCAACAATTTATTTGACTCACAAACACTAGCTACACTACACAAAGTATGGCTTTTTAATTGTGGGCATCTTATTACAATAACCTCTGTGTCCTGTACTATCCACACTTAACACAAACATCAGAGCTTGCTATTCATCCTATGTATTAACAGTGAACGCATCTTTTCTTATCCTCAAAGGAATACGTAATTATATAAGGCATAATTTATTTCATTATCTATTTAAAATGAAAGACCATACAACATTAAGCCTAATAAAAATAAAAATCTGTTAACTCTGAATTATGAATTTTACACTTAATTTATAATTAAGTGATACTTCTGCAAGGCTTCACACTAGTTTGTAAGAAAATGTTATACCTGAATCGACGGTAGACCTTTTTCAGGTGCCTCATGCGACCAGTACCGGCAGTGTTGCGTCTTTTAGCCTTTGCACTCCAGTTATCTAAAGCACACAAATTACTGTTACTCATCTGCACCAAATAATTAAGTTGCACACTTGTACAGGACAGCTATTCAATTTGACAGATGCAAAAAAAAATAATTAAATTACATCAATTTATATATAATAATATTGCATGTTACCTGAAATAGTTAAATCAGTATTAATTTGAAAAAAGCTCCAAATGCTGCAAAATGACACAGTATTCCTGCTTGGTTGGGAAAGCATCAGGCTACTGAAGAGGACCAAGTATCACTGGTTTTCAAACTCGGCTCAGCAGTCTGTTACTTACACTTTCTCTTGCGCTTCGCAGGGTAACCACACTTCCCGCAGGTGGACTTCTGCAGGTGGTACGCCTTGGACCCGCAGCGCCGGCACAAGGTGTGTGTCTTGTTCCGCCGCTTGCCGAATGACGACGTTCCCTTCGTCTAAACAGCATTTCGAGACACGGCATGTTGGAAACACCGGCAGCAATTGCAAGTCCCATACCCAGAAGAATACGCTCCTCCTCTAAAAAGCACGCACAGATCCTACAGGCGCAGCGAAAGCGCAGCGGCACCCTGAGCTCTCGGTCCCGCCCGCAGCCAGCCTCCATTTCAGAAATCACTTCCTTACGCCTCTGGTCGCCATTTCTTACCGCCCTCCGGCCCCTCCGTGCTGAAATCAGAGGAAGCCCCGCGCGGTGGCCCCCGGCTCCCGTCCCACCCCCCGCGCCCGCCAGCGGTGAGCACCAAGCCGCGCTCTCCCGAGGAGCGGCCGTTCCCGCCCCGCTCAGCACCAGGCGCCTTGGCGACCCGGCCCCC
>VZRW01000371.1:0-67402 GCA_013398125.1 Aegotheles bennettii
GCACCTGGGGAGGAACAACCCCCTGCACCAGTATGGGCTGTGGGCCAACCTGCTGGAAAATAGTGATGTGGAGAGGGACCTGGGTGTCCTGGTGCACAACAAATTGTCCGTGAGCCAGCAGTGTGCCCTTGTGGCCAAGAAGACCAATGGAATCTTGGAATGTATTAGAAGGAGCATTGCCAGCAGGTTGAGGGANGCATTGCCAGCAGGTTGAGGGAGGTGATCCTGTCCTTCTGCTCAGCCCTGGTGAGGCCACATTTGGAGCACTGTGTGCAGATCTGGGCTCCACAGTACAAGAGAGATGTGGAGCTCCTGGAGCAGGTCCAACGGAGACCCACTAAGTTGGTCAAGGGTCTGGAGAATCTCTGTTATGAAGAAAAGCTGAGGGAGGTGGGCCTGTTAAGTCACCAGAATAGGCAACTGAGAGAGGACCTCGTTAACATGTAGGGGTGTCAAGGGGATGGAGTCAGGCTCTTTTCGGTGGTGCCAACCGATAGAACAAGAGGCAATAGGCAAAAACCGATGCACAGGAAGTTCCACCTGAACTTTGTCAAGAACTTCTTTACTGTGCACTGGAACAGGTTGCCCATAGAAATCGTGGAGTCTCCCTTACTGGAGATATTCGAGAACCGTCTGGACGCAGTCCTGTGCCATGTGCTCTGGGAGGTTGGACCAGACGACCCACTGTGGTCCCTTCTGACCTTACTGACTCTGTGATTCTGTGAATTTGCAGCTAAAATTAGCATCAATGAGAACTATTTAATTTATAATGTCCAACAAAAAGTGAATAAACAATTTGCATCTAAATCACTCTGTCTCAATTTCCATCTGAAAAATATGAATAAAAATAACAAATCTAACAAGAATGTTGTGGGGAAAAAATTGTGAAGTACTGGCATACTACAGTGATGACTGCCATAGGAAAACCTACAGGGAAATTAATAATTGGCTTTTTATAAGAATTTGATTAATGTTCAGTAAATAAGTAATATCTGCTAACTAAATAGCAATGATAATTAAATTAATTTTTGTTATCTAAAATTAAACACTCTGGAAGTAAAAGAGGTATGGTCACCTGAAAAAAAACAAACCTGGCATAAGATTGTGTTGAAATACAATCAGCTTAAACTTGAGGACTTCTCAACTTTAAAGCTGTCTGGCTTAGTGATGAAGCTAGTGTTAATTCATCTGAAAAACACCAAAACCACTGCTGAATACAATTCCAAAATATTGCTTTTTTTAAAAAAAAATAAATAAGGAATCAGCCTCTATTCAGTATGTAAAAAAGCTCCATGTATCATCCCCAAACTTCCAGCATATAAGCTCTGAGTGAATTTTCTCATAACTTACAAGTAAATCCATTAAGTAGATTAAGTTAAATTAATTAAATCCAGTGTCCTACCAGAGATCTGCCATCTGTGATACTTTTGAATTGGACTTGAATGACCTTCCTGACAAATAACACAAATACATTCAACTTTTCAGAGAGCAAAAAACTACCAAAATCCCCTCTTTGAAGATATGAAATGAAGGTTAGTAATTGTTATGATTATTTAGGTTAGCGACAAGCTTGAGTCAACTTAGCATGTATCAGCATTTGTGGAGATCAAGCAAAGGAAAATGAAGAAAAGGTCTGAATGTCTTAGTCTGATCAGGGAAAAGGAACTCTAAAACTGTTAGCTGGCATGAAAACTCATGAGAGTAATGAACTGACAGTTTAAATGATGATTAAGCTGAATAGTGTCTGCCAGGAAGACACAGAAAGCTCTGTCACCAGGGAAGAAAAACAAAACTACAGCCTGAAAGACTGACAGCTCCTCATACCAATATCCTCGCATTCTCTTTACTATATCCCCAGAAGACTTGGGAGAAATACAGGCTTCCTTAGAGCACGCTGAAGGAGGAATCACAGAATCACAGAATGGCAGGGTCTGGAAGGGACCTCTGGAGATCATCTAGTCCAACCCTTCTGCTAAAGCAGGTTTACCTAGAGCAGGTGGCACAGGATCATATCCAGGCGGGTTTTGAATGTCTCCAGAGAAGGAGACTCCACAACCTCTCTGGGCAGCCTGTTCCAGTGCTCTGTCACCCTCCAAGTAACGAAGTTTTTCTTCATGTTCAGATGGAACTTCCTGTGTTCAAGTTTATGCCCATTGCCCCTTGTCCTGTTACTGGGCACCACCAAAAAGAGTCTGGCCTCACCCTTCTGACACCCGCCCTGTACATACATATAAGCATTGATAAGATCCCCTCTCAGTCTTCTCTTCTCCAGGCTAAACAGACCCAGGGCTCTCAGCCTTTCCTCATAAAAGAGATGCTCCAGTCCCCTAATCATCTTTGTAGCCCTTCACTGTACTGTCTCTAGTAGTTGTCTTTCTTGAACTGGGGGGCCCAGAACTGGGCACAGTACTCTAGATGTGGCCTCACCAGGACAGAGTAGATAACTTCCCTCGACCTGCTGGCCACACTCTTCTCAATGCACCCCAGAATACCATTGGCCTTCTTGGCCACAAGGGAACATTGCTGGGTTGTGGTTAACCTGTTGTCCACTACGTCTTCCAGGTTCTTCTCCCCAGAGCTGTTCTCCAGCAGGCCAACCCCTAACCTGTACTGGTGCCTGGGGTTATTCCTCCCCAGATGCAGGACTCATGAGGTTCCTTTCTGACCAACACTCCAGCCTGTCCAGGTCCTGCTGAATGGCAGCACAGCCTTCTGCTGTGTCAGCCACTCCTCCCAGTTTGGTATCATCAGCAAACTCTGTTTCTTCAGCCAAGTCACTGATGAATGAATTGAACAACACTGGGTCCAGTACTAACCCCTGGCAGACACGGCTAGCTACAGGCCTCCAACTGGACTCCACACCACCAATCACAACCCTCCGAGCTCTGCCATTCAGCCAGTTCTCAATACACCCCACTGTCCGCTCATCTAACACACACTTCCTGAGCTTCCCTATGAGGATACTATAGGAGATCATGTCAAAAGCCTTGCTGAAGTCAAGATAGACAACATTCACTGCTCTCCCCTCATCTACCCAGCTAGTCATGCCATCATAGAAGGCTATCAGATTGGCCAAGCATGATTTACCCTCGGTGAACCCATGCTGACTACACCTGATAACCTTCTTTTCCTCCACATGATTAGACATGACATCTAGAATGAGTTGTTCCATCACTTTACCAGGGATGGAGGTGAAGCTGACTGGCCTATAGTTTCCTGGGTCCTTCTTCTTGCCTGTTTTAAAGACTGGAGTGACACTGGCTTTCTTCCAGTCATCAGGCCCTTCTCCTGTTCTCCATGACCTATCAAAGATAATGAAGAGTGGCCTAGAAATGATGTCTGCCAACTCCCTCAGCACTCGTGGGTTCATCCCATCAGGACCCACAGGTTTGTGGGTGTCCAGTTTGCCTAAATGATCTCTCACCCAATCTTCCTTGATCAAGGGAAAGTCTTCCTTTCCCCAGACCTTCTCTCTTAGCTCCAGGGTCTGGGTTTCTTGAGGGCTGGCCTTAGTAGTAAAGACTGAAGTAAAGAAGGCATTCAGTAACTTCGTCTTCTCTTTATCCTCCATCAGCAGGGCACCCGCTCCATTCAGCAGCAGGCACACACATTCTCTAGTCTTCCTTTTGCTACCGATGTACTTGAAGAAGCCCTTCTTGCTGTCCCTGACATCCCTTGCCAGATTTAGTTCCAAGAAGGCCTTAGCTTTTCCTGTTGCTTCCCTGCTTATTCTGACCAGCATTCCTATATTCCTCTCAAGCGGTCAATCCTTTTATCCATGTTCTGTAAACTTCCTTCTTCTATTGGAGTTTTTCTAGCAGCTCCTTGCTTATCCATGCAAGTCTGTTGTCTCTTTTGCTTGATTTCTTACTCACAGGGATGCATCAATCTTGAGCTTGGAGGAAGTGAAAAACCTAGATTAAGCACTATGTCTGAATTTAATGTTCCAAGAGTGAAGTCTAAGTCTGGAAATTGCTCTAAGTAAGCACTCCAACTGCTTAATTCTAAGCTTGAACTTATACGTGTGACTGAATTTGTTCCTGTGACTCTCTGGTTCCCAAACACTTTTTCACCCTCAAAATTTTTGTCTGACTTCACCCTTCTCAGGCTGTTGCTCCTTAAGGGGCCTTCAGACAAAATAACAGTGAAGATTACATTCTTTCTAGAAAAAACAAGGGGCTCTATTTTGCTTTATGTATTTCCTGCTTTCTCTTCACTCTTTCTATAGTGCATCTTCCATCTGTAAACCTTTGCAAAGACTCTGCTCACTCTGTCTTATGTCCTTGTGGCTAAGTTGTTGTTTTGAGCAAAGAGATGGACCATGTCTCAGTCTCTAATGCTGCAGGGAGACACCAGCCCATTGCCAAATCTCAGGAACTGTAGAAAAGATCCTTTGTTCACATGCTGGGGGTCCCAAAGAAGAATTTTCATTTTTCATTATTTGGGGTTTTGGAGAGTTTTTTTGCATAGCATGAACTCATATATGGTTTCATATCATCAGCTGCCATGGAGAAGTAGGGCTGTTCTTCCTGTTCATCACTGACTTGTTGGCCACAGGTCTGCCCACAAGTGATGGTGGGGTATGAAAGCTTTACCAACAAGCAGCCGACAGCAGCTACATTGAAGATAACGACAATATCTCTGTGTTTTTTCAGTTTGCCTCCTCACAGGGAAGCCACTTTGGTACCAGTTTACAGACTGGAGCTTAAAGTATCACTTTTCATGCAGCAAAAACAGAGGCCTTGGTGCTTGTCTCCTTTCTGCCATCAGAAATCACTGGGAACACAGTGCTGTAACTCGGAATATGTTACTAATGAAGTGAGACGGATGTTTTTACAGACAAGTTTTAATCCACAAGGTAATGGGAAATTCCTGTAAATGGGAACAGTGGCTGCATCGGTTCATAGAGCTGTAAAGTTTAATTCCTCAATTTGTATACCAACACTAAATCAATGGGATTCTTGTGTATGAGAAACTCACTCCAGTCGATTATTTCTATTGGGTGTTAGATTAGACTCTGCCTGTAAGATAAACTGTGTATACGTTGACTGAAACCAAAACCAAGGCTACAGTGAAATGTACTTTGAAATAGGACGCCACATAACTGAAGAATGAGTTTACATAAAAAAGGCAAAATGATGAAAAAAAATGTCATTAAGCACTGTATTGATAAAGATAACCTTTCCCATTATTTGACTGGCATCTGTCCACTTATGCATGCATTGCTATTCTACCTCTGTTTCTAAATCATGTTGAAATGTAAGACTTCCATATTTATTCATATTTCTAAAAGACATTGTGTGAGGAACTGAGGATGAAGGAAAGATGACTATCATCAGGCAACTGAATGCAACTGATTGATTAGCTATTTCAATTGCCTCTATTTATGTCCTTTTAAGTAGTCCCTCCTCACTGAACTTAAACTCCCATAAAGCAACACCACCACCTACAGCTCAAACATCAGAATCTCCACCATATGCTAATTGCACCCCTCTGTCCTGAGCTAAAGCTGTGTCAGATCTAAGAGTAACGTATTACTTCTTTTGAAAATATACAGTATGACTTTAATTTTCATTATTCAAAATTAGAGGTTGGTTTGGAAAAAAACAAAACAAAACAAAACAAGAGAAATTTTACATCTCAATGCAATTTGTTTAAAATAAAGATTCTTCTCTATGTCTTCATCCTGCACTCTGATTTCTGTAGTACAGGACTCCCCATGAAGTGCCTTTATGCATTGTAAGCAGACATTTTAGTTCCAGAGCAATCCAAGTTCCTCCAAAATAGGTGCTTCTGTATTTCTATGGAAAAAAATACCTTTGTCAGCAATGAGAACTCATGAAGTACATGTTATGGAGAGAGACTTCTTTTTCTACTAGTGGAAATGGATACCACAGCATAAAAATAATTTCACTGCAATCATTTTTCAGTGATTATTTCTGACTTTGGTTCTTTGTCCCATGCTGCCAACCACACTGTAGCTTTGGCCAGCTGGAAGGGTTACTTCCCCCTTGGTTTCAGAAAGGTGGGTGTCAGGCTGCATCACACAGTTGAGGGGACCATGGTCTCCACAGTGACAATGATAGAGAAAGCTAAAATCTTGTGACTTGCAGAGAATAGGAGGTGAAGGGAATTGAGAGAGCCCACAGATGCTATTCTGTTCCATGGCCTTTACCCATTCCTTCCCAAAGTAATAGTAAAGCCAATTTGTTAGTGACTTTTGACTCATTGCCTGCTCTAGAAGGCTCTGTTAGTACTTTATCATGCAAGTGTAGACTGACTGTTAGAGGAAACCACAAAAGCTTCAATATAGAAAAGGCCAGTGATTACCTGAATTTATTGGCTGTAACCCTGGCTGTGCCTGTTTATGCACCATGTTTTCTATTGTCACCAGATGTACAGTTATGCAGAATAATGCATACAAATTGTTCTTAAGATGCAATCCTAAGACACTCACATAGCTGTTTATAGCCTTCGGCACCAAGATAGACGTTTATAGCTTTGGCATTAGTCCAGCCCAGAAAGCTCTACTCAAGTCTTTTGTAGTGTGTTTTCACATGATTAACCAACTCATGATCAAAGGAGGCTTAAATGTGCTGTTAAGTATTTCAGGGAACTGCAGGTAATAGCCATTAAAATTTTGAAAAATGAAGAAATAAGTGTGTGTTAATTCACTGGCAGCTTTGCTTAAATAGAAAGCTAAAAGTTCACTGGACAGGTGAGTTTCTTTTAGTGAAAAGGCACAGGAACTTTAATAAGTTTTCACTTCAAATAACAGGATCCATGAGGTCAGTGGTACTGATAGTAATTTACACTAGCTGAAGATCTGAGCTTGCGTGTTTATACTTTCAGACTCCTACAGTATTCACGCCATGCTATATATTGCATTAATACTTACAGAAGTTAGGGCTGATAATAGAAAATGACTGCTGCCAATGCTGAAAAGTGATTGACAGTAAGTTATGATTAGATGCAGCCATAGGAATCTGTTGTACAAACAACTAAGCAATCAACAGAGAAGACCCAGAATTTTGAAGATGCCATTCACAGGGGCTCCATTCTCTGAGGAGCCACAGATGTAAGCAAAGAGAACTTTGTGGCCTGTTTTAGGTTTTACAGTTATTACCTGTAACTCCATTGTACCTAACCTATCCCTGCAGGGTAGGAGAACCCACATCTGTGCAATGGATCTACTCACATGTTTTACAGGCTTCAATTCTGTCAGACAAATGCATTTTTGGGGTGGACCTCAAAATAGTGCATAGTATTAGCTGCAAAACCCATCTGCAATCTGAGATCAGGACCCACCCACCCCACCTGTCTTTAATAAGGACTTTTAACTTGCCACATTGACCACCAGAGGGTAGTAACATACATTTGCACTAAGTGCCCTATGAGTAGGAAAATAGAGTAAGATATGAAAGAAGACAAAAAGGAAATTTGGTGTACAGAGAGGAGGGGCCAGACCTCACTAATGTAAGTGTGTTGTGTCCTCCATACGTGTGTCACTGTAAAGACAAATCATTCATTATTGTGAATCTGTGAGGTCAAGAATTATTGTCCAGCTAGAAGAACCATCTATGAAATTCCATGTTTGAAGCTAGTCATGTGCATATTTGTTTTCAATACCTTGCCTTAGACAATACAGAACACAAGGGTAACATGCTACGTTATTTTTCACAGTTGTATGGGTAGCTGGGAATAGCTTAATTGCATTGTACCGTTACTAATGCCAGCAGAGCTACCAGCAACATTTCTACATGACAAGGCAAGAAGTTTTTGACTTGTCATCCAAATCTTTACAGGTGGGGTAGAAATTTTTTAAAGTGATCTTGGTACTCAGATATCTGGCTTAGATTCACACAGAGCTGACTTGCTGTCAAAAAGCTAGCTAGAGGTCTGCCATATATAAACAGGTACATTTTGCAGAAGGATCTCTCAAATGCTAGAATTCAGTATAGTTTGTCCATAGACCTAAATCTTTTCCCTGTCTTTATATATCTTATCCTCATCTGTCTTACTTTGTCTTACTCTGTTCTTGTTTATGCCACCTGGAGCTCTATCCGTTGCATCTGTAAGTAGCAAGTATCTTCAACTGTTGTTACTGATAGCACAATTTTTGCTATAATAGGAACAAGAACTCTATCATGACCCTTTCGGTTTTCAACTCTTCATGATTCTCTGTTTTACAAGCAAAATTGTTTCTACTTGACTCCTTTGAGATAGTCAGCTTGATTTCACATCACCAATAATCAGACACATTCTAAGTTGCTAAACTTTCACAAAAAGTTTTTTTGTTTGTTTGTTTGTTTGTTTTTATTTTGCTTTTGAGTGTCCAGAGGTTTCATGGCCTTTGGCCAGAAATAGAGAAAAAAAGCTGCCTTTTGGTTGCTGAATTGTTTTCAACCCTGTTTCAGCTGTAGACCTCTACATCAAATTGTAACATAAAATCTAATAATCTGTAAATGCTGACATGAACAACATATGCACAGCAGGAATTCCACTTTTTAGAAATGTGTACTTTTTTGTAAAAATGTTCACCAGAATAGAAACAGTGTTAACGTCAGGTCTTGACTTTACCACCACTGGTATTTGTTTATTTGGTACATTTTTTAAAAGTCTGTTTATACCTGCTCAGGACCTGGGCTTTGTACTTTCAAAAGACATATGACACTATTCCCATCTAAATTCATTACAGGTATTTTGCTCACTTCTACCACTCCAGTTCAGGCCTGTTCCACTAGTATTTTTTTCCACATGAGTTGTGTGATCTTAATTTTCGGTATATTTTGTTTTTCTTAGTAGAAGTGGGATAAATGGAAAACCAAATAATATACCTCTTTTACGGCCTCTCTCATCCTGTGTCTTGCAACTTCTGGGACTGCTAATGTCAGTCTCTGTGATTTATTTGCTGGGGTAAAGTTTTTCTGACCTGCAATAACTAAGTACATCATTGTTGGTTTGCATGTTATCAAAGTGATGCACAATACTCACATCTAAAAGTCAGAATAAACCTTTTACACAGCTCTTTGTCAGTTCTACAAATGCTTGCAGTTAATCAATGCTATAAAACTTTCCTTCGGGCACTGGTATTCATCTTTCACACTGGGAAATGCAGTTTGAGTCTGACATTTTAAATACCAGTGGTATTATCTAATGAAATAACTCAGGGTTTGAAAATTCCCACCAGTAAAAAACCACAAAAGTGCTGTTGAGTTAGGGTATTTTAAAACATCTTTTGGAGCATTGGGAAAAAAAAGATTCATTGTAGAGACACTATTATTTTGCTACTCCTTCCTGCAGACCAGGGATCGACTGTCCCATTGGTGCATCATATAATTTTCATCAACATTAATGGGAGCTATATGTATGGGTTGATATGGGCGTGTATTGAATTCAAATTTCCTTTTTTCTTTATTAACAAGTGTCATGCAAGTCTTGTCATGAGAGAAGCCCTTGAGACTTTTTTTCACTTTGCCAAGATGAATACTAGCAAACATTTCAGGATTTCTCCAGGATGTTTTTTTCATTTTGTATTTTACAGATTTGCCATTCTTCAATCAGCTAGCTCCATCTCAGGGACTGTGCAAAGAAAAGGGGTTGAAGGAAAGAAAGTCTCCCAGGTGATGACAAACTGTGGAAATTCCATAGGCTTTCATCTAGTGTTTTAATAGTGAATCACCAGATAGATATTTTCTTACATTTAGGTGTATAAAGAGTAAAGATGGCGTTTGGAATTTTGCTCTAATGAAGCCCTCAAAGAAACAACATTGTATATATCAAGGTAATTTTCTTAGCATTTCCTGAAATTCTGGACACTCGAAAAAGGATAACATAGAGGAAAGATGTAAAAGGATCATAGTGGAAAAGGCAGAGAAAAAAAAACAGCCTTCTGGGACTCTCATCTTCTAGTACTCGCTGTACTGTATCGAAGGCAAGCCCATGCCTAGAGGGCACTTAAGTGTATGTGACCTACTAACCACAGTGAAAAAAGAAAAGCAGGTGATTTGATTTACTGCTTTTCTGAGAGAACAACTTCTGCCTTGGCAGGAGAAATTTGAAGGCAGAACTCATGCTAATGTGTGTGCTGCTACTCCCATGGGAGGTGGCCCACCACCATCCCCTCCCACGTGGGGGTCCCACGGACCATTCTTCAGAGCAGTTGTATCCCAGCTTTTCAGCAAGACTGTTGAAAAGGTCAGCACAAACTGACCATATTCAAAAAAGATGATCCTTCAGTCCTGCTGTTGGAGTGTTTGTTTTTTGCATTTGTAGCCAAGTGAAAAAAACTAGAGTAATATGCAGTGAATGCATTTGTGATACAACTTTTCAAGAATCTGACTTTTCAAGAATCCTTTTCAAGGATCTTCAAGTATGTCATAAAGAGCAGGTGAGTTGGAAATATTTTCTGAAAAGGCATGAAACAAAGAAAAAGAAGCTAAGGTCGATAATGGGGTTTTAGACATCTCAGCTTTGGACTGCCTACTTTTAGCTAATTTTAATAGAACTAATGTTTGGGAGGGCTCTGCACTTCTTGGTAAATGGACCTCTGTCAGTGGGGTGGCAAACACCTGTGACAAACTCATTAGTTAGTTTGGCAATTCTTGGTCAGAATGACTTGCCCAAGGTCATGCAGCAAATCAAAAGCAAAACTCCTATAACAAGACAGAGTCCTATTTTCCAAAGTTTGTTTACTCAACCAGTTTGTAACACTTTCTCCTGTTCCAGCTGAATCATTACAATGCTATAGTTTGTTTCAGCTTTTCATATTGCCAGCAGGTGGGGATTTAAAAAGCATTTTACTGTTCAACTTTTGGTCAACCTCATAACTTTCATTCGCATATTGTTTTATTTTGCCAGAGGCTTTCGCAACAGGCTAGTGTTTTCTCTGAAAAGCTAGATCACCCATGGAGAGTCATTAAAACATAGGTTTTAGAGAGTCTGAAGTCCCCTCCTACAATTCTTTGCTCTTTGGGGAGGCAAGGAAAGTGCTTCAGCCATCAGCCTTCTGGACTGTCCTGTGTCCTCAAGGATTTTGGAGCTGGATTTTTTAGTTTTTGATAAATACTAATTGTACTTTTATGTTAGCAGCATTTGCATAGCTCAATTGTCTAAATATTGCTCTAGTTTCTAGTAATATTGTTCTAATATGTGATCAATATTGCATCTAGTATTTGGTGCTTCCACTCTGGATGTGTTTGGGCCTCTTTGTTACTAAGCAGAAAGGCTCTAAAGAAAACGAGTTACTGAGGAAGATGTTAATATTCCAGTGTATGTTTTTTGTTTGTTTTGTTGGGCTATTTTTTTAATGAACAAATGATAGGATATACATTTTAAAGGAAATTATGTTGGTTTTGCTTTGTGATATAAAACCAGTATTTTGACCAGTATAAGCAACCACTTACACCAATTAATAGACTGTATGCAGTCAGTATGCAAAACTTCAGAACAGCTTCTCCCTTCTTACCTGCGCAGCTGGTGGTAGAATCCTGTAGCTGCTTTCCTTTTGATGAGCAATATCTTGTTGAACCCTCCAATTGTTCTTCAGTTCTTTAATTTCTTTCATCAGATGAAACTCTTCCTATTGTTTTATGCTTGATTATGCTGCCAGTTGTGATGGCTGTTGCTAACCTGCACCAGTCTTCATCCCAACTACTGTTCTAAATCAGGGACTACCTCATGTGATCTGCCTTCCTTAAAAGCTTATCTTGTGCATTTGCCACTGCTATGTGTGGCAATTTGATGAATAGATATAGATCTGCTCACTGGTGCATTGTGGCCCCAGGTTCTTGGCTCCTTTGTTCTATTTGCCTATTGCTTACCTTGGCACTCTTTCTTATTGTTTTTGAGTAATCATTTTTGTTTTCTGTGGGACTGCTGTGAACACAAAGAGCAAAGTCCTAGTTTTTCACCTCATCAATCACTTGCTCATCTTTTACCAAATACCTGGGATCGTGTATTTTTATGGAGCAGGGGACCCTTTATCGTTTTGCCATTGCCAACAGTCACTGGTCTGTCTTTACATCTAACTCTTCCTTCCAACATTTTATGGGAACTTAGGGCTCATTGTCCTCTTCTCAAATTCCCAGCAGTGCTAAATCACTACAGATCTATGCACTTTGCTATTTCCCACTATGTGTCAAATGCCAGGTATGCTTTATCTTTCAAGAGATATGGCACACCTCCAGACAACAATTCCTGTTTGAGGGTCATTTATGTAATTGTCCCTGCAGTAGGAATGGCAGGATATTGTAACCAAGAAACCAAGTGCTTCTTGTAGTTAAAAGTCAAATTATTCAACAGCATAATGTATACAATGTTAAATTGTGTAATAAAAGGCCACAAAGGAGCTCAGAGAGACATTAACAGGAGGGAGGTGCCCAAATAATTTGCTCCTGGCCTACTCACAGGCCCATCACAGGGACCATCAGCACAGGCCCAGATGAGCACAGGGGCACAAAGGGTGTCAGGAACCCAAATCAAGGACTCTCCAATCAGCTTTCGGATTAAGGGGCTCACTGCCTAGGGGTGGAACACAATACAGGAGGCAAGGGAAAAGCAGTTCCAGATCACACAGGACTAATTATGGGTTGTTTAGAGGAGTAACTAAAAGTGGAGAAAGGGAGAGGTTTAGGTGATTTGGGGAGTGATTTGACAGGAGTGGAAAAATACATAGGTAAGCAAATAAAAAGGGCTGGTTGCATATACATAACTGGCTAGTCTGAATGTCCATCTGGCTATGCCCCGTGCCTAATCAGCGCAGTTGGTCCTGTGTTCTTATTAAACCCATTTCTAATTATTTCTTGGTTGAGAGGTCTGTATTCTGTGTGCATATGTTTATGGGAGTGTGAGTCCAGCAGCTGGAGACAGACCACAGGTTGGAGTGTCAATGTGTCTGTGGTGTGATGACTGATGGAGTGTGGGTGTGTGAGTATGTGATCACTAGCAAAGATCAAGTCAAATAGCTGGTGAGTAGGTGAAGTGACCTGTGAGCAAGGGGGTGAGGGGGTCTCTAAGGTACAGCTCTTGGTGTGAGAGGACCTGTGCATCTCTACTGACAAGAGCACAGGGGAGATTAGGGGTGGGGAGTAGAGGTGTTAGCCTCACTGGCTTGTATGTGCAGGTGCCAGCAACTGAGCAGACTGAGATCCAGGGGCCAGCTACCGGGCAGACTGACTGCATGAGTCCAGTTGCTGGAGGTATCCACCTCATGCATACATATATATATATATACATAAATAAATTCTCACTAATGGACTTCCATCCTTCTCAGACAGAGAGGGGAACAAGATAAGGCCATCAGTGCTGCCTATGTTCACATGACTGCTCCAAGTGTCTGTCTAGTAATTGTGTGTACAGCCATGTAAATATGTAGTGCATGTTTAACTCAAACTGTACCTCTTACTTTCTCTGGTAAAAGTTCCCCTGTGGTCTAGAGAATTAATATTTTTACTTGTTCATCCTGGTCAAAACTTTTTAGGCTATTTGAAATCTCTGCAGAGAAATGCAGAGACATTCTAGGATGTTGACTCAATGTTCTACTTAACTACCTTTGATAAAATTTAGAAAATATGCTTTATTCAGTGACATCATACAACTTCCCTGCATATTGTTAGAGTGTCCATAAAACATCCACGATAGCTGCTAATAGGTGCTTAACAGTCACTTGTTTATGATATAGTCCATCAGCTTGTGATCAGGCTGCACATGCAATTTGTGGCAGAAGATGAGTGGATGGAATTTCTCTACAACAGAAAAGCACAGACAGAAGCTGTGTTTCTGTTTTCACATCCCTGTTTTCTTTGTCTTAACCACCAAATGCTCTGACCTCTCAGCTCTACTGTTTGTAGGCTTCCTGAGCAGTCACCTTGAAGCTGGAACTGCACCACACAGCTGCAAGATTTCAAGAATGGTGACTCACTGATAATTTTCTTTACTTTTGGGGGTTCTTGAGCATTGATCAATGGATGTTATTTGTCTCAAGAATTCACCATCTTCAGAAAGCATGCACATAATCTGAAGAGATACCTGGGCATCTGTTATGGTGTCAAGTTTTTAAGGGAAGACAAAAACAAGCTCATGGAAAAAGAAATCTGTTGAGGACTACAGCATACACAGAAACAACATCTGGTTCAGAAAGTCCCTGAGCTGAAAACAATTGGATCCTGTAGGAGTACTGCAGGGAAGAATCATATACACTCACTCTGGACTTATTATTCCCTAAGTTTGTGTTTACAGGCACCACTGGAGACATGATATTAGGGTAGGTGGGCACTTGATCTGACAACCCACGGCAGACATCCTTTTGGTTTCTTGTACTTCAAAGACAGGTCAGTTACCGCAGATCCATCCTCACCCTGAAGTGATTGTTTTCAAGTTTGGCTTCCATCAAGACCCAGTCAAAAGCTTTACAAATTGAACTTATGTGCCTGTATAGAGTATTCATATTTTTATGAAATATAAAGCTCAGTGTATGAAATAAATCTTCCCACAGAGGTTTTCACATTGCCTTATTAAGCTGGAAAGAACTTTTTGTTTCTTAATAGTTTAACAGTTATATGAGGCATAGGTAATGACAACAACAGGCTTAAGAAAAGGACATTAATATTTCCAAAAGGATACAGAAAGTCTACAGTCCAGAGGAAGTAATATCGTGAAGGCAGTTGTCTATTTTGTTATTAAACATTTTACAAGCTTTTACCTTAATCCAGCTTGAAACAAAGATGTGACAAAGAGGTGACGAGCTAACAGTTCATTTTCTGGGCGAACCTTAATATGAGGCACTAGAATATATAGAATGCAAAGAATCCTAATCATAATAGCTAAATAAATAATAATAATAGCAACAACAACAGAAAAATCTCCAAGGTGTCTATCTAAAGACTGTTACAGTATACCCCTACTGAGCAATGTGGACCAGTTTAGGAGCTGCTAGTATGGAAATCTTTGTGGAAGCACTGTCCTCCAGTAACCAGTGTTAACTACTTCAATTCCTCAGCACTTGTTGGCTAGTAGAAAAAGTGTCTGAACTCTGAGGGTGTTATAAGAATTTGAAACACCATCCAATTACTGAAATCCCATCCTTTATTTTCTTAGGGTCTACCTTGGCTTCTTAGGGAGATGGTAGTTATCTAATGGAAAGGGGATAAATTCTCAATTTTAGACTGTTAGCATCCATTTAGAGATGTTGCAGATTGATATAATTATCCTCCAATATAGGTATTACCAGTTTGTCAACAGTATTGATGCATTAAATGTCCAACAAATGTCTGGTTCAGTTTACTATGAAGTACCTATACAATGAGATTAACTTCCAAGATACTTTACTCCCAATACCACTTAACAAAGGGGCATAATGTGTCCATAGGTATGTGGATGGAACATATAATTCAAGATGTGATAATGCATCCTGACATTTCAAGTGCTGAATATTTTTGTCCTGTTTATCTTTAATACGTCTTATCATTGGTATTAGCTATTAGGTTATTCTGATTAGAGACAAACACCTAGTTTATAAGAATTTCTCTTACCATGAGAAGACTACTGATTTGTTCTGTGCTAATTACACAAGTTTATTCATGTCTTTTCTTGGAAGCCTTACACTTCCTTTTTTTATTTTCGATTATTAACTCCACAAACACATTCAAGTGAACAAGTGAAAAATATTGAATAAAATGTCCTCACAGACCTGTTCTTACCTCTAGCTTCTTTCATCATTTCATGATCCATCTTGACCCTTAAGATTCTCATGGGAATGAGAAGAAAGGCAATGGCAAGCATCTAAGGAAACAAACAAACGTGGACTTTCGTTAGACACAAGCTAGTATCAATAGCAGTGGGTGAAAAATGCCTCAAAATGCAAATAATTTTGCTCTGCTTTGTTTCAGAAGTATGATAAAAATAAGCAAAATTCTAGATTGTTACTGTTATTCACTACTTACTGAAGCAAAACGTTTGCTGGCATCTGTGTTGAGTCCTTCCTGTATTGGAGTGAAGAAAGTGAAATTCCTGGTATTTAGTGAGTGAAATTTCTGGTATTTAGTCCCTTAATGAGAACAATGAAAGAAAAATAAATAATAGGGAAAGAAATGAAAGTACTGAAGATGGTGCCAATACACTAACTATACACATAAGTTTACACTGCCTGTTCATTTAAGCACAAGATGATACAGAATAAGGTCAGTGGAAATCATCCTATATGCATCCCCACAGACTCAATATATCCAATGACAGCAGAGCCCTGTTTATTCAAAATACTTTTGGAACATCAAAACATTCGGATAAACAGGGCTTCAAATAATTGAGGGAGTTATTGTATAAGTAATTCACACCAGGGGGACATAACCTAGATTCAAAGGAGTGAGTTTCAGATCAAAGGGGCACAGATAAATGGATTTTGCTCTTTATGAGCAAATGAAGTAAACAGCATTTGATTATTGAGGAATCAAGAAGTGTCCAAACATTTATTTAAAAAGAGTTTAGGATGAAAGGTCAAAATTGCTGCAATAGGTCATACAGAAGAATATTCCTGTGGAATCAAAATAGCAAATAAGTAAATGAGACCAAAAAGGTGTGTTTTGGTTTGGGGTTTTTTTTGGGTTTTTCTTGTATGTGTGGGCATGTGTGGTTTTGGAGTTGTTTTGGGGTTTTTTTTGTTAAGGTTTTTTGTTTTGTTTTGTTTTTTTAAACTCGCCAATCTTCCAGTCAGGATCATATGAACTTTACCAAGTTTGTTGATCTTATTCCAGCTGTGACACCAACACATATTTTGTGGTGGAAGGTGGGGATTTCTAACACCTGTGGCTCTGTAACTCATTTTCCTCAATGCCCAGTGGAAGCAAACTGCAAAATACAAAATTTGGGTCTTGGATGGACAATATTGTCTGATTGCCCATCCTTCTTATGATGCAGATCATCTTTCATCTTTCATATGATGCAGATACAGTTTACCTACAGATAGACATCACAATTTCCTATGAAATGCCCTTTAAAATACAAATCTTTGAATTTAAATAAAGATCTATGCTGATATTCACCCCCTGCATTGTTAATATGATGCTTCCCCTAATTTGCTAATTTAGACAAATGAATCTCTTCCTTTTTCTGAAAGTTACACTCATGTTCCTGCAATTCAGTATCGCCCCTTGCTGTCTGTGTAGGGACATTTTAATATCGGGGTGGAACAGGAGAAGACTCAACATTTAAAGGGGAGTTAAAGGTCTGAAAAGCTGTCATATCTCAATTCCCCCCAGTGCTTGGCTTCTGTGGCCAAAAGCCCAGCCAGGAGAGTGCTTCTCCTGCCACCAAGTCTCCCCTCAAAGGGGGTGGTTGTAAGCCATAGGGAAAGGAGGGTCCTTTGAGGTGTGAGTTGGAGGTACCTTCTGCCTCAAATGTCAGTGGCATGTTTGTGTGTGTCGCGAGATGCACCAAATCATCCTGTTGAATCCATCTTGACGTGCTGGGGACTCACAGTTGGGTTCTTGAGCCCTCAGGTCTGTCAGTGCTGCCAGCTCCCAGTCAGTCCTGTGCCACACCTGGAGCAGGTTTGCTTTGTACCATGGGCAGGCTGTGCCTAAGCCTCACCCCTTGGCAAGGCTCGTAGGCCTGTCAGCCGCCCATTCAGCCGTCGGACCTACCAGCCTTCCCTACGCCTCTCTACAGGGGGAAAGGTCTTCCCCCCCAGGCCCCCAGCTCCCCGCCTTTGGCGCCGCCGCCACGGCTGCCAGCAGGGCCCGCTGCCTCCTCTCTCCTCCCCCCGTCCGGCTCCGCCGGGGGCTGCAGGGCAGGAGGGAGGGGAGCACGGCGTGGGGGGTGGCCGGCCTGGCTCTTGGTGTCGTTTTGGTGTCGTTTTCCCCAAGTGCTTTTCCTCCCTCCTCGGGGAGGGACTGCGGACTCGGGTACGTGAGGGGACGCAGCGGGGCTGCGAAGGGAGGGGGCGGGCGTGAGGGGGGCAGCAAGGATGAGAGAGGAACAGCTAAGAAAAATGCTTAATGAAAGCTTTGGAGTTGAGTTTAGTAGGAGAGGAAGGTTTAAACACCTGTGCGGGCTGGAGGGGACAGAGGTTGCCGCTGAGGAAACGTCCTGAGCAGGGAGTTGTGTTGGGTGGTTGTGTGGGGGGCGAGGAGCGGGGCTGGGTTGGGGTGTGGGGGCAGCTCGCTGCAGAGGCGCAGGCTGAAGGGAGTGAAGATAAACCGTAAAGAGCGAGGCAGGGGAAGGTCAAAGCAAGTGTTGGGGGGTTGTTTCTTGAGGAGATAGGAGGGCACCTTCAAATCGGTTTAAGGCTTGGTTTCCTCCCGCCTCCTCATCTCGTTACTCCTCTGCAGAGTGCTGGGAGGAGCGGTGTTGTCTGTGAGACAGGTGAAGAAGCAGTTTCTAGTTCTATCTCAATTACAGCAGCAGCTGCTGTAGGTACAGGTAATAAAAAAAGGTAAATTTCCCTCTTTGAAAAAAACTAAACAACCCAACAAGCATGAAAATAGCCTTTTCTCTCAGTAAGCAACAAATAATGATAAAGTTTGTTCAAGTTTTGCCTTCTCTTTACTCTCCCTTTCTTTTCCAGGCTTGTCAAGGCTTCCCCCCCTGACTGTGGGATCCTTGCTGTGTTGTGTCTCATCGGCAATTTGATAAGAATATCGTGACCAGTTTTCTGTCTGTCTGGCGTGGAGCAGAGAAGAGAAGGTAAAAATGGAACTTGAGTGTGGTAATGGTTTCAGCTTGATAGCCTGGAGTCTGGCTGAAACTGTTGTATAGTCCTGAGCTCAGACTTATGCCTAACTTGAAGCATATCTACAGAATCTTTTGTTTTTTCCAATTCCTTAAGCTCTGAAGGTTAAACACAGGCATAAGTACTTGGACAAAAACAGTGAAAGTTTTCTTACGCTGCTAGTATGGGGCCTGTGAATCTGGGGATTGGTTCCTATTACCATCTAATGCTTGGGTTTTATACCGTGTTTCTAGTTAAGATAGTGGTCATGCCAGTTTTGGTCTGTTCATCTGAGGACCTGAAGTCTATTTGCTCCCATCAAACTCAAAAGCAGGTCTGTCACTGAGTTCAGTGGTTACACGTTTGGCCCTCTTTTTCCTACCTTTTTTTTTTCTTTGCTGCCTCTCCCCCTCCCCCCGTCCCCCCCAAGCTGTCTGTAAAGGGTAAAACCCACAGAAGATGTAGGTCCTTCAGAATCAAAAGGAATCAATTAATTCCTATTTCCTGCTACAATCTTAGCCTTTAATACTCTGGAAGTACAGCTGCATAGTGGACTATAATTCAGAGGAAAAAACAGTAGGGTTTTTGGGGTCTTAAAATATTGTACACATTCAACTATATTTAATTGTGTCTCATCAATAGACTGATAAACTTCGGTGTTTGCTGTTGCCATTGATCATGATGCTCTGTAGCAGGCAGAGGCAGTAACTGCTGCTGATGGAAAAGAAAAGGTAGTGGAAGGAGGAGGGGAGAAGGAGGTGGGAGGCGAGGGGATTGGCTGTTTTCAATGTCAGTCAGAGCTGCAGGCCCCAGCTCTTCCGCTGCTCTGGCTCTGGCTCTCCCTTGAACAGCTCCTAGAGAGAACAAGGCGTGCGGAGCTCGGATCACCAGCATCATGCTCCTTGGGCTTGGATCGTAGATCCCCTCCTCTGAGCATTAAAATAACTCCTTCTTCCATCAGCGTCCCAGGCAGACTCGGCGAGAAAACATACACGTGAGAGAGAGAAAAGAAAGGAGGAAGAGAAAAATCTGCAACCAAGTGGACTAAAGCAAAGAAAAAAGAGTGCTTTGCTTTCACGGCTGCAAAGTGGGAATTTAAAGAACTGCAGAGAGAGAAATTCCAGCTCATCAGCACATACACATTGCAGAATTACAGATCCAGGTAGAAATGACATCAACAGGGAAAGAAGGCAGCGGAGCTCAACATGCACAATATGTTGGACCCTATCGTTTGGAGAAAACCCTAGGAAAAGGACAGACAGGTTGGTTCTTTTGCAGCAGCGCTGGCGCTAGGGGGAAGATGCTGTAGCAGCTAGTGAGGTGTTGGGGATGGGATATTTGAGGTTTCAGGTTTTCTCATTTGCTGTTTTAGTGGAGATGATATTCATAGGGGATTTGTGCCTTTATTTATTTTTAGTTTTCATTTTATTTTTTTCTTTTTTTAAGAAATAAAAAAAAACCCAGGATGCTTTATGTTCATTACTCCTGCTAATGGGTGTTGTTCTGATGACATCTAGAGTGCATGCAGAGGAAAAAACAGATGATCTGATGATGATGAATTTTCATGTCAATTTTTTCACTACCCTCCTTAGGAGCATTTTCTTTTTAATCAAATTATATTGAAATGAAAGGTTCACAGCCTGTAATACCGAGGAGGTGGTGGTAGTGGGGTAGTCACCAGCATTATTTCATGACATCATGATTGAAAAGGGTGTAGTCCTTAAGGTGCAGTTGGAGGGGTGGAAATATGTACACTATGTCTGTGGCACTGACTGCTGTGGGTATTTAGCAAATATGGATGGATGGGCTGGTGATATTAAGATAGGGTCTGAAATAAAAAAAAAATAGAGGACTGGTAGCAGAATTCATTCTGGTTGTGCTGTGGGTTTTTTAGGAGGGACGAGGGGGGAAGGGAGGTTATTTAATTATTTTCCTTAAAGCTTGTTTATGAAACTCACCCCCAGCAGATTTTCCTGAATGGAACAATGGTAAGAAATATTGAAAAGAGGAAACTGAGTGGAGGGAATTAGCAGGGAGCAGGTGCTTCTGCCCTACATGACATAATTAGATCCCCTAAATACATTCAAGATCTGGACTTACTGTTGCTTGCTTGGATAGCATATTCATTTCAAGGACAGTCGAGCATTAATTGGAAGAAAAACCCTTAAAAAGAAGCCCAAATGTCAGGTTTGGTTTTTTTTTTTCTGGTGTTTGTTGTTGTTTGGGGTTTTTTTTTGTTTGTTTCTTTTATTATTATTTTTTTTAATAGGTACAATAAGCAATGGCATCTGGCACATTCAGTGGGTTGGGAGCCCCCCCAAAGTGGATTGAGACTCGAGATTACGAGATTATAATTTCGGGAAAGGGGAAGATGAACCATAGAGCGGCTTCTTTGGACATGTGGGTGTTAAGTGTTGTTCATTATGGTGGGACAATAAAACATGATGCATTGTGGTGTATTTTTTTTTTTTTATAACCCAGCTTTGCCCATCTGTTGTCTAAAGCATTTAATAGGCGTTTCCATCCCCAGCTGCTGCCTCTGCTCTGCCTGCTTCCTCTCTGCCCTGCGTGGCAGCAGCTCTGCAGTCCGCAATTTTCTTAGGGACACAGTCAAAATCCAGATCTTTCTCTGTAAGAAGCAATGATTGATTATATACCCCCCCCATCCTTCCTCTCCTTTTCAGAACCCCATAGCAACCGTTCAGAGACATGGATGGAGATGACATTGTCTTCTAGTGAAAGTGACTTTTATTTCTATTTCTTTTTTTTTTTTCAAATCTCTTCAGTGTATCAGCTGCTAAAGGTAGCGCTCTGTCACTGTTTTGGTTACTACCTTTATTGTTTGCATAGCTCAATAAGCCCTTTCTTCTGCATCTGCATTCTTACTCAAATCTGTTCTGATGATGATAATGAAAATACTGTACCAAAAAATTGCAGTGTATTGGTAATAAAACTGCCCTATTTCTGCTGAAAATCCTTTCCTGGATACTCCAGGTGATCAAAGAGCCAGCTGTAGATGACAAATTCATTTTTGTCTTCCTCACCATTTCCTTTTTTTTCTCTCTTGCACCTTCTCAGCACCCCTCCCTCCCCTTTAAATACAATTGTGTCTGAGATTCCTGAAAATACAGCTGCATTAACCTTTTGCTCCATGTCTCATAGTCTGATGTTGTGGTCTGAAAGGGTTATCTGCAGCTTTGGTTATTTTTTTTCCTCTCTGCTAATCTTCCTATCTTCCTCCTAAGTGATTAGAGACGTGAGGGTGGGGGGAGAAGAGGATGTATTTAGAGGCTTGCTGCTGTTGGCCTCTGCAGTTATTCAACCAGCTGGACAAGGGTGAAAGTTTCGTTTTGCAGTTTAACCATATAACTGATCTTTATAGATAAGTCTCTGCTGTTTGCACACATGAATGCACATAAAATGCACAGTGCACAGTGTCATAGAAGCTGGAGGTGGGGGGAAGAGGAAGAGAAATCTTAAAAGTAGCTGATGTCAGGCTATGCCTTCCTTGCTATACCTGCCCTTGAGTAATGGAATAGAGCACTGAGGTGAAATCTAACTCGATATTAAACATACATGGCTTAATGTCGAAAGATACCTTCTGGTATTCTGGCATTTTCTGTGCTGATCGCATTTGGGAACATGCAGAATGGCCTGAACAGTGTGTGGTACATAGCTAGTCCTCATCCTGCTTATTTTGGAGGGTAAGCAGACAACCTGCAGCATTTTAGGGAAGGGGCACAAGTGCAGTTATGAGGGCTGGATTCACCACAGTATGTTGTCTTAGTGTGTAACTTTGAATTTGGGTTGCAGTGGCATATGGCTGAAGAAAATAGTGGTTGTAATCATTCCTTTGGTGCTTGACTTCAAAACTGAGAAGATCAGGAGATAATGGCTTGGAATATTTTATTTTATTTTTTTTTCAGTGGAATGGGGGAGAGAAATAAAATCTGGCAAAATGTAACGATGAATAGAAAGTATAAGCTGTGTTGCAAAGTCCTATCCATTTTGCAGTGATTTTCATATCCATCATGTTTATATTGACCAGAACATTCTTGACTCTATGAAGTTATTTCAGATAGGCAGGTTTAGTTTTGCTCCCACATGTGTTAATCACTCTTACCTGCTTTTACTGAGGTCAAAAGAAGGGGTTTTTGGGGAGGAGCGTGGGTTCATAGTAAAGGGCAGACTTGGAAAGGGAAGAACCTAATGGTAAGTAGAACTCTCACTGGTTTTCTCTCTGTGAAGTTCTCACAGATTGTCACCTTAATAGCTGAAAAAAGGTGGTTACTGTCAGCAGCCTACTGGTTCCTGCAAAGAAGTCCAGTTGCCCTGTCTGGGACATCAGTGGAACCTGATGACATCTGGCTGTGGGTGGGCAAAACTGACACAGAAAAGCATTCAGTTCAAATTGGTGAGAAACAGCCGTTGTTGAAAGTGTTGATTAGAATTCGAAATTGGGTATGCAAAATCTGTCCTAAGCAGCCTTCTCTGCTGGTGCGTCAGCTTGCTGAGGGTGACTGATGCCACAAAGAGAGGATTAGGGCCTCTTAGTCGGAGAAATTGGAAAGGGCCAGTGCTGAAAAATGTGTGTGCTTAGCTCTTTGCTGGTAGTGAGAATGATAGAGGAATAAAGGAAAATTATTATTAATAGGATAGCATATGAATTTAACTTACAAATTGAGTACTGTAGTAAGATAGTTTGCTTTTGTATTAGGTTGAATTCAGAGTACCTCTTGTTTACTGCAGCTGAAGGAATACCTCGTGGATTCTGTGTTTGAATGATTTTGCAAGAAGACAAGAAGCAGCACAATCTAAATTATTGTACTAAAAAAATATTTTACAGAACTGCCAGTATAAAAGATCATTACTATAGATATGCAAGTGTGTGGGGAAAAGCTGCTTTATCTAAGTTTCACTGATACATTCTTCTACAGTTAATTATAGGAGGTTTTCATTGTAATTAACAGTAATGAGCATAGGATGTGTGTCATGTTACCATAACACATGTGGAAACAGTGTGCCTTGAGAAACCTCAGTCATACCTGAGCATGAAGCACTGTTTTAGGTCAACCAGAGGGTTTTCTCCATTTGCAACTAGTTCTGTGTGACATCAGCTTTTTGCATATTCCTTTTCTTTTTTTTCTCCAAATACCACAAATATCTTTGTTGATGTGTTTCTTTTGACATCATTAACACCTGTTTCACCCTCTAAACTCTTAAGAATATTTATTAAAGAGTGCAGAGATGAGGAACTGAAGTATTTCTTGTGAAGGGCTTCAGACATTCAATACAAAGGATCCTGCTTGAAACTCACAGTACTTTGACCTTTGCGAAAACTGTAGGGGGTCCCTTTTCTTCATTGTTTACCACTTATAGACCAAAATAGCTGGAAGTTATATGTTAATTGTATCTGAGCCATCAGTGAGATATTCAGCAGTATGCTACTGGGTTGCACAAGAACAGAAATCATTAAATTTGGGTCTCAGCCAATTTAATAGACTTTTATTCATTGAGAGCTTAAACAGGATGTTTCTTTACAGCCTTAACCACCTGTTTCCATGACACCAGCAGAAACTGAAGTTTGTGGATTTTTTTGCTTGTCTCCATCAAATTTGGTTGAAAATGAAAGCCTCAGTTCCATTCGAGGAGTGTTTGGTAGACAATGTGATCTTAGAAACCTGGTTTCCTTAAGTAAGTAGGCTAAAAAAAGTATGTCCTTTTCATTCATACTGCTGTAATTTTTTTTTCTGACTCTGCGTTGGATCTACAGAGAATCTAAAGAGTACAGATCTATTCTGTTTAGCTGTTTAGATTAATATATTGTTATAGAGGTGTACATCATTGAAGTTCCTCCCATGGCCTTTTTAAACAAACAATTCAGTATATATTCTAATAAAGCTTTCATCTATATATTTTACTTTCCTTAAAAAAGGCTCTTTAAAAGCAATTAATCCAAACCCTTTGTCATGATAGCCTGCACAGACTTAAATGGATAATTAGTAATCATAGAAATAAAATATTGCAAGCAATACTGAGGGCAGCTGGGGTCTTAAGAGTGAAATTTTGACAAATTATAGATGAGGTTTTTTACCTTAATATCACTAGCAAAATTATTATGAACTTGTTGAAACAGGAGCAGGCTCTGAATGATTGTTTTTCTTTGTAAAGCACAGTGAGCTTTCTTACCAGAGTTGTTAAAATTCAGATCCTGTCAAATGAGTAGGACTGTATGACTATTTATATACCTGTGTTTCAGACATCAGCAGGAACTATGGAAGCAGTGGTGTCATAAATAGAGCTGTTGCACTGCTGAAGTACTTTTCTACTTTCCATCACCACTTTTGTCATTTTGTGCCACTACAGTGGGAAGGACTGCATTAGAATGATGAGAGAGGTTGGAGAAATTAAAAAAAACTTCTCAGTAGAACTTACCTCTTGAGAGGAATTCTTTCTGATTTCTAGAAAACCTGTGATTCCGTGAGAAGAGCAAATGTAGCCATACAAGTGGGTTTTTGTAAATGCAGTGGAGCAGCCAGTGTATGTTTTGGATTCTCCAACATTGCCATGTTTTTCTGTATACCATAAATTTACTCCATACATTATATTTTGGGAAGTATGTAATATTGTGTACATTAGAAAGTGAAACAGTAATTGCAATTGTGATGATAAATGTTGATATCCGCCTCAAAATTAGTAGGTAAGTAATACAGAACAAATGTAGGTGGTGAAAGAATTCCAGCTTTCAGAAGAAATTTGAAAGGAAATGAGAAATTTGGAAGTAATGCCCTTTGAAGTAAGAGGCTTTGCATGAGGAATATGTTATGCACGTAGGAGAACAGTCAAAATCAGAAGAGGTGGAAGCCTGGGTATAGATTTCTATGAAGGTAGAGTAAAGGCAGAGACATAAATGAATGCTCAAGGAGTGCTTCTCTTCAAACATTGAGGTACTGTAAATTGCCCCTGTGAAGTCAGTCAGTGTTTTAAGTTGAGCTGACTCCAGTAAGAAGATCATCAAGCCCATGATAAATAGATAAGGGTGGTACTTTTTTGTTTGTCATTGATTTTTCTTTTAAGAGATATCCCAAATAAATTTTCTGGTTTTGTTTTAAACAAACCCAAGATCTTTAGCAATCCTAGTCAATAATGCTATTTGTTCTGCTTATGGAATATGAGGAGATTTTTCTATTTTCAGTTCATTCATGAACAGTACTGGTTTTTTTTCTACAAAACATCCATGCTCCTCTGTAGAGTAACGTGAATAATTTGTTGTAGATAATGTTCTTAATGAACTTGAACTCTCTTCATCTGCAGTGAATGTAAGTGCAGAGTGTTTTTCTTTTATGCCCTTATTTGTTTCAGATTTTCTAGCAAACAACTATTTTTATCTGCTTTCTCCAACTGTTCTTACCTCACTTAGGGATTAGTTGCACTTAGACAATAATAAAAAATTTGGGTTATACTTTGAATGTTGTCTGTTGGATGTGTTGCATAAGAGTATTACGTTCTACTTGGGTAGTTGTGTGAGCACGTCCAACATAAATGTTTGCAAGTGCAAACTGAAAATTTTGTTTTCTTGGACAATTTGGATGTGACTCCCATGAACACCCTTACCTGGAAGATGTGAAATTTTCCAGAAAGTCTCTTTAAAATGAACAAAAATGTGACCAAATCAAACTTACTTAATTACAAATGCCTACTTTTAGATTGTATTAATAGTGTTCATCCTGTTCCACTTGACTTATTCTACATTTAATTTTGAATAGGGATATAACATTTTTATTTATTTTTTTAATTCTGTTTACAGAGTAGAAACATTACTGATAAAATTCTGGTACAAACCACACAAAAAGTCCACCCAGAAGATTTTTTTCATTGCTTCATAGTTTTTGAAAACTTGGTTTAAATGGGATTCAGGTGGAACAGAGGAGATTGTATTGGTTCCTTTCCTAAAAATGTATTACTTGCTATTGATGTATCTGTAAGCATTTTTTTCTTGCATGTGTCTGTGACGGAGAAGCCTATGTGATTGCCATTGTCCTGTGGTCTGTATAAACAGGAATATACTATTTCTCTTGCAATGACCTTGGGATACAGTTTTTAAAGGATAATAAATGGAAGTGTGTTGTGAGACTGAGGGTAAAGAGCAATATGGACAAATAAGTTAAATGATTGTGTTTATATTTAAACAAATCCAGATACCTTCTCTTGCAAATGGTACTGTTGCCTTCATAGTAGTGCAGAGTAACCTCCAGGCTGGTGCAAGTAGCTGATGGATAGCTACTCAGTGCTGGAGTGGGTAGAACAGAATACTTATCTTGAGTTACCAGCGCTCTCAGTTTTATTTTGAGAAAATTACTTTATTATTTCCTGAAGGCCACAGAAATCACTGTCAACTGACATAAATTAAAGTAGCCCTAAAGCTGCCCTAAATAACTCTTTCGCAAAGTTCTAATGTCTGAGCTTTCTGTTTTGCACCCTCCTGTGCCAGGCAGTTTCTGACTTTTAGACTTCTGCTGTTCCTACTCTGGCTTTCTTGCATAAAGGTTGTTGCATACTTAAGAGGAATAGAAATATTTTTAAAATTTCTTATTCATATAAAAGTTTTTCATTTGGGGTGGTGGAAGGGGTGAAGTTACACTGGAAGGTACTATTCCTGGTGTAGCTTACCACTGATAACAGGCTGCTCTCGTTTCTTATCTGACATCCATCCATTGATAATTAGTGATTTGATAATCAAGGGGTTCAGGAAAAAAAGTAGATAACTTGCCAGTTACTGACAAAAGGAGATAATTGCTGATACAAGCTTTGCACCAAGGTTTGCAACATCAACTGAGAGTAAATGGATTAATGCAGGATGCAGGGGGGAATTGAGGAGAGATACCAGCATTAAGTGACTTAAGGTGTGCAAATACTATCTTTTTTCCTTTTTTTTGTGTTAGTGTTCCATGATAATATTTCCAGTGAAGTGCTTAACTTAAAAAATAAAATAAAAAAAAGGAAAATTGTTTTCAGGCATCCATTTAGTAAGTGCACTTCTGGCTGTCTGCTTCTACTCACAAAACAGCATACTCTCCTTATATCCTGAGGCTCTTGCAATTTTGATTTGCTATCTCTTGCAGTATATGCTTAATATTGGAGAAACAAAATCAGTGTGATGATGTATATTTTTTTTAATAATGTCTACATTACATATGTATTAACAAGCTCTGCTTTTGCAGTGTCATTCCTCTGTGTTCAGCCTTATGTGCCATAAGCTGACTGCCTTTGTCATTTAGCTGTTAAAAGCACTATTGACTGAGACAAAAATAATGGAAGAGCTGGTTTCTGGGAGAAGCAAGCGGCTCTGGACCAAAAATGTACTAATTTTCTACTGTCTGTTTAAAGCATGCTCTCAGAACGATAAGTTTTAGTCTGCCAAAAATTGAACAGCTGCAGATGAGAATGTACCAGGTCTTCATATTGACCCAGGAGGGAATGTTGGTGGAATTGCTTGGCTCTTTATCTTATTTCACTCTTTTTCTTTATTATTTTATGTGTGGCTAGCAATGTAGACACTAGATTTCTACACTGTTCTTGTTAAAGTGATTGTTTTGTTGCTTTGGTCCGGGATGAGGTATACTGTAGCCCAGGTTCATCATGTTGGCTCATCTGTCCTATGATAATATAATTTATGAGGAAGATGGACCAGCAATAGTGTATTTATAGATAAAAATGAGCTAGTGAGGTATGATTTCCTTTTTTAAATTTTATTTTTTTTAAAAAATAATGTCCTGCTCTCGTAAAGTCTGGGCTAAGCTAGCACAAGACTTTACTAAGACTACCATTTTATTGCATTTGAATCAAAACACAAGTCTAAGTGGGAAAAGGCTTCACATTCCAAATCTTTGTGGTATGAATTGCACTGTGTGGGATATTTAAAAATTTCTCATATCTTTTGCTGACTGTTTGCCAGGTTACTCATCATGCCAGCCATTCGCCCTGGGTAAGTTGCATTCAGTGACTGTGTGAAGTCCTTTTGATAACTGTGATCTGTCCCTAAGATTAAGGAATGGATTTGACTCTTGGATTTTTACCTTACTGGAATCTCTTTGCCTCTCTCAGTATTCTGTTCCAAAGCTCTCATCTTCAGGTTGTAAATAATGGGTAGCTTGGCTGTCATATTGAGATGGCCTGCTGTCAGCAGGAACAGGATTGGTCTGTAGTTTTTCTTTTGAATATCTAGTCATCTGTGTTTTGGTTTGGTGGGGGTTTTTTTGGGGGGTGTGTGTTTTTGGTTTTGTTTTTTTTTTGTTTTGAACTTCAAAGTTATCTTGACTCTTCAAACTGGAAACTAGTTCAAGGCTTAGCATCCTAATCTAGAGGATGCTGGACAGGTATTTGGTTCTTTCTACAGGTACAATCTCCTACAGCAAATTAATAAAGGCTTTAGGAGGATATTCTCAGAAAACTTCTGGGGATGTTACAGTTCCAAGACTGAGCCCGTTAATAATTTCAGCCCTATATAGGTTGATATATAGGTTTCAACCTATATAGGTTGATGGTTACTGCTAGAAGAGCTAGTAAAAATACTCCAACAAAGAGAACAGCCTGTCTCTAAATAAACATATTGTTAGAATTTTTTAACTGTATGGTCATGGTAGACTGAAAAATAAGGTACTTCTAGGATTTTCTCCCACTCCTTATACAGATGCATTGTCTTTGGGAAATTGATGCTGATGCACTGTGTCTTGCCTAGGTTGTGAACTGAGAGGAAAGAATGTGTGTTACATTCTCTGCACATAATCCCTTTCATGCTAAGGCACTAATCTTACTTGGGCCTTTGTGAGTGTTCCATTTAAATATAGGAAGAAGCTTCCCCACTGTGATGGGGTTGACTGACACAGGTTGCCAGAAAATGTTGGGAAGTCTCCATCCTTGCATATATTCAAAACAGAGTAGACGAGCCTTGAGCAACCTGCTGTAGTTGAGTCTACTTTGACTGAGAGTGTTGGAGTACATGATTTCCAGAGATCACTTCCAACCTCGCCTCTTATGCTATTGTGTATTATCCTGTGCAACTAAATCATAACTTGTTCAGTGAACTGTGAAACTAAGGAACCTTATTTCCTCCAATTTTGTACCATATATTCCTCGCCTGTTCACTCGCTGTGTCCCCTGTCTCTTGTACTAGGCAAAGACAGTGGTTTTGGCTCATTTGGAGCTGTCTCTGCTGCCTGCCCATCTTTTTATTTTTTTTTTTATTCTCTTGGAATACAGTAAGTATTAAATCACAGCTCTCCATTGTGAGAGCAATAGTTTGAATCATTTTTTTTTCCCCCTACACATTCAGCACTTTCCATGAAATTTGTAGAATCTTCCTTTGCTCTTTCAAACTTGGTTGAAATTTGCTAATCTATTCTGGTGTTATGAGGGAATTACAGACAGACAGCCTGCACATGTAAATTTTGTTTCTTCAAGAAATCAGGCTAAAGCAAACCTGTCCTAAACACCACAGCTTCTCTAAACTGCATTTGGTTTTGAAGGCCATGAGATGCTGCTATGGCAGACTGGGATTGCTGGACTATAGTAGCTGCTCTTCAGATACTGCCCTCACCTTGGTTAAGGCTTGCACCAAAAGGGGAAAAAGTGTGATTCCCTAATGCTGGGGGAATCCCCATCTGGCTTGATAGGCTGGATCCCTGCCTACTTTCTGCTGCTGGAGCAGTGCAAAGCAGGAAGAATGGAGGCTAGAATTTGGTTCTTTCGGTTTTGTAAGCTGAGCTCGTGATTGGGGAGTGTGGGAAGAAGGGAGCCCTCTCTGTATTTCCTCCATATATCCATTTTGGTACAGTGACAGTATTTGAAGTAGTCCTTTCCTGAAGAAAGCTGAGAGAAAGACTGAGAGCTGTTTGTGTGTTTGCAGTGCCTGTCTGTACAGAAATCGTCACCAAAGACAAAGCCAAGTATTATATTAGAACTGGCAATGACACAAGCGCTATAGCCCTGTTAGATGTGGGCATTTGTTTTGTTGAAAAGACATGTCTATGAGTGGCACAGCTTTTAAGATACCTTATACTTTGCAAGCACCAGCCTTAAACAGTTTTTCATTAGCTTTTGAAACGAGTTAAATCTGTGTTTTTTTCCAAACTTCCCACTCCTTTAAATCAGTAGAGCTTGATTAGAATCAGTAACCATTGACAACAAAGGAAGGTCTGTCCTAGTGTTTCTGCGTTCTGTCCCATGCTGCTTTTCTCTGGGTCTGTGGTTTATTTAATTGCTTATATTTGTGAAATCACATCTCTCTTGCTTCTGGTTGTGTCCTGATGGAGCTGAAGATATTGCTTAGTCAAATTCCCCACTCGGATACATCTGTGCAGTCCCAGTGACTTCAAGGCCTTGCTCAAGTTTATCTGAGGGGGGAGTTTGAACCACAAGCAATCTTCTCGTTGATGGCAGCAGAGGCAGACCTCTGGCAGTGTTTTAGTTAAGAGCAGTTTAGGAATACATCTCCTCTGCAGTAAATATTCAGGCAAGTTAGAGCACGGAGTGGAATGATACTCTAAGCGAATTCAATTAACACTGAAAATACAGGCCCAGCATTATCCAAATTACCATCTTTCATCCTTAAAGCAGAAGTCTGTCTGCTCCACTAACAGACAATTTAAGGAAAGCAAATGTTGCAATACTTTTAGCAGTAATTCTTCTCTAGTATTCGACACGTACTGAAATCACCCAACCAGTTTGCATTAGGCTTCAGGATGCAGACAATGTCCTTACCTTTATGATTACTGCATCTTTGCTAGGGAAAGCAACAGCCAGACTACTACAGCATGGTTGGGACAGTTGCCATCTTGTTACCAGGTGGCTCTTCCTGCTCAGAGGAAATGCTGCAAAAATAGGCATGGTTTCTGGATCTGTGTCCTAATGCTGTCATCGCTGTTAATCTTAGCACCATTGAATCGGATGAGTTACAGCTGAGAGCCTCTTTACCTCCACCAATGCTTAGTTCTTCTCAATGTTTTGGTGCCTGTCGCTCTGCGGAACCAGGTAGTCTGTGGGCTGCATCTCAAGAATTCATAAAAAGATTGATCCTGATAGCAAACTTAACATCATATTTACTGTTTGAGTGTCTACTTCTCTACTGCAAATTCCCCCACCAGAGGCGAGAAACCTGGGTGTTGTAGGCCTTTTTCTCCTCATTGAAGTGGTGGGAATTGAAAACATGGTAAGGCAAAGGATATTTATCAAAGGGCATGTCTACCCTGCAATCAGAGGTGGAACTCTAGCTCTGGTCTTATCTCCTGACACAAGCAGCAGTGAAAACAGGGCAGTGCAGGCTGTGTGAGGGTTGGAGGAGTGTGCCAGAGCACCTAAGAACCTTGCCCTGTGTAGAGATCCAGTCTTGCCCATCTTTACCTGGTTATTTAATTATACCAGTTGTGCCTTTGTTTTGCTCTCCTGATAAACCCTGCATCAGCTACAAATCAATATGGTATGTTAGCTGTGGATAAGCTGAGTGTTTATATGCATAATGCACTGTATACCTCATGTAGGTATGACTTCATTCCAGGGTTGGGGTTTTTTGTGTACGCAAAATTGTGTTTGATCCTTGCAGAGTTCTAGGAAGATTGTTCTGTGCTCTTAAGGGCGTGTTGGACTAAAGTTACTCTATTTCTCAAAGGATTGGATCCCTGTTCGTATTCTTATGGTCTCTAAAATGCTGCAGAGTCCTAGCCAGGTCATTTCTTGGGGAAAGAGTGAGAGATGTTTATAAAACAGGCTCTGTTCATGTCATTGTGCAGTTATAAGGCTGATTATTCAGAAACAATAACTGTGTAGTCTTCACTGGCCCTAACAGGCTCAGCCATTGACTTGGTGTGGAGCCTTTGGCAAATTAATTTATCTTTTTTTGTTTTGTTTTCATGATGCCCTGCTGTAAAACTAAGATAATGCTTGACTTCCCTTTTGAGACTGACAGGATTAGCCAGCTAGTATTGATAACTTTTTCAGAAATAAAAAGCAGCATGGAAACCCTACTATTTAGGCCTAGTGATTTTTATTTTGTTTGGGGTTTGATGTTGTTGTTGTTTTTTTGTTTTTTTTGCTAGTGTTCATTTTTGCTAGCTTAATTTTATTTAATCTACCTCTGTGGATTTTCATCTCCTGAGGATAGACTGGACCATGCAGCCTGATTTGTCCAGCTGATGATAACACTTTGTGTTGTATTTGTCTTCCATAGTTTCTCCTTTCAATTATTATAATATTGATACATAAATGCTGAAATCTCTGTGGCTGCAATTTAAAGCCAGAGTTGTTTTAACAAACTAGCAAAATAGAGAAATTGCTTTGGTGTTCCCATTTTGAGGATTTGTGGCTATGCTGATGTTTGTTACTTCTTTCCTTAGGAATGTTTGTCCCTGATCTCTGAAACAAAATGTCACTGAGTAAAACTATGTTTGTATGATCCTGTGTGTTCTACTTAAAAAAGATTTATAACTTGGCTGCTCTTATTTATGCTCCCATGGAGCTGGTAGAATTATACTGCAGTGTTAAAATGCAGCAGTTTCATTTTCCTGCAGGCAGCAGCCCTCTGGTGGGGGTTTTTCTCTTTTTTTTTTTTTTAGCTCATCTTTGGAAATTCTGACAGACTGATAGAGAAGCCTTTAAAAATGCCTCATATTAAGCTGACACATAGTCCCATATCTCCTCTCTTTTCCTTTCCAAACTGCATCTCTTCACCACCCTCACCTAAATTTGGAAATGGAATGTAGAAGGCAAAGCAAGGTTAATAAATGCACCAAGTTGATAATACCTAGAGTCTTCTTTGCCAAAATGGTATTTACCAAATGCTATTTCAGTAAGTTTCAGCTTCCAGAACTATTGCATGGAAAGGGTATAGGTTGGTGTGAAGTGGGTGGTGAGGCTAGTGGGTTATTCTAAAGACTGGCTGAATTGTTAGGAATGCAGGCATTTCTGAGGAGGCTGCTGATGAACTTGAAATATCAAAGAATTTTTTGAAGGGATGACCTTACTAGTTTGTTATACGAGTGTTAATGATAGTTATATTGCAAGTTGCTGTCTGGAAAAAATATTTTGGTTCATGGGGAAGGAGAATCTTCTCATAAGTGCCCTAGGAGTGAAATTTACCCTTTTGCTAGTATGAGATTTAGCTATCACTTCCACTTAAGACCTGTTTTGAAGGATTAAGGTATGTACTGAGAAATAAAAATGGGAGTTCAGAAAGTAGATTAAATAAAATACTGCTACTTACTATTTTTAAGAAGGGAAGCCAGAGTTGGGTGCAAGTGTTGTTTAAAATTATTAAAGCTCTGCCAGGGATGCGTTTGGCTTGTTCCCTCTCCAGGACTACAGTAAATGTCAAACTCATGCTGTATCTTCAACTATGTTACTGCATAAAAACTCTGTCTTTGTAGGAAGGCAACCAATTTTGTTATGATTGAAGCCTGAAGTTGTATTTTTTTAAAAAAGGAATGGAGAAGGGGCTAAAAAAACCCAAACGAGCAAGCTTTTAAATAACTGAAACTGCACAGAAATAATAATTTTCTGTAGTTTCAAGTTACAGGGCAAATAATTCCAGTTAAAATTAGTTGTTTTAAAATGAACTTTTTTTTTGACTGTGGTCTTTGAAAACTCCTGTGTGTCTGTAAAGTGAAACAAAAGTTACTGACTAGGTTTGTGTGTTTGTTGTGTGTTTTAATTTGTTTGTGTTTTTTAAAATAAGATTAATGATATTGGTAAGTAGGCAGCACTGAGATACAGAATAAATTCTATTGCTTTAAATGATAGACAGTGGTTGTAGCATATGATCCCTTCTCAGTATTTTGTTAACTTCATACTGTAGACAGCAGATAATACAATTTTGTGGCCCTACTGGATAATGCCACTTGTGATATAATTGCTGACAATTATTAAGAGATACTTTTGCATCGTATGTCTTTGTTGACACAAGTACTGTTTCAGCCATGATACTTTTGGGCTTGGAAGTCTTGACTCTTTTTGCCAGGTTTGCCTCAATTATGAAGGCTGTCCAGCCTAGTGCATTTATTACTTGCAGTTTGGGGTCAGAGCCTGATCCATGCAAAGAACTCTCCATGCATGTAGCTTATATATTAAAGGGATAGTGAACATAGGGTGAAAAGGAAGTAAAATGAAAGGGGAAATCTAGAAAGAAGAAATCTCCCCACCCCTCTGCCCAGTTACCCTGTCAGTGATCTTGAAAGTGAAAGCTTACCTGCAATTTTCCTGCTCTTAATTGTAAAGAAATAAATTTGGGAGTAAATCCACTGAACTGAGTGGAGATATTGTGACATAAAAATAAAATGAACAAAGGGAGGGGGTTGGAATCTTTAAATATTAAAGATTCAAAGCTATTATCATTTTTCAAACATATTTTTCAAACAAAAAAATGGAGCATCGTAGTAGAGGTCAAAGCATTGCTAGTTCTTGAGTAACCCACAGTCTCCAAAATATGATTTTATTTTTGCTTACTCAGATTCTTGTGATTTCAAACACAATGCTAACACGTGCTGCAGTAGATTGCTGGTCTCTTTTTTTGAGGCAGAATAAAAATGGATTGTTGCTCAGTCATGGCTTAAAAAAACCCAACAAACCCAAACAAAAAGACCCCTCCCAAAACTACCTCAAAAAAACAAAAAGAAAGACCTTGGTTCCCTTCATATCCTTTTCCCTAAACACTCTTCAAACTGTCACTGAGAGGCCTAAGCAAAACAACTTTCTGCCATTCAGTGGAGAGGGTTACAAGCTTTTAAACTAAATCCGTAATGCTAAGAATGCAAAAGCCAGGATAAGGGAATTAACTTTTTAAAATAACTGAATGTGCCCTGTTTTGCCACAAGCCTATGGCAGTTCAAAGCCTTTAAAAAAATAATTAAAAATTGAATTACGAGACTGGGGGATGAGGTGAAAGTGAGTCACATTTCAACTAGAGAAGCAAAGTGCCTCTCCTCATCTTGATTATTCTAAATACTACTTCTAGTGAAAATTTCAAATTATGTTTGTTTCCAGCCTAAAAAATGAATTCAAGTGGTTTGTAGGAATTGCTGGAGGTAGGGTGTTAAACTTGGTAAGACTTTTGGTTTGATCCCAGTGTAGCTGTACATGTATCCTGGGAGGAATTAGATCTCCAAGACTTTATTCCCTAACCTTAACAGAGACACAGCTATGATTATAGTGTTAGTAGCCTGTCTCAAATGCACATTTTCTGTTATTTCCTAACCTGCAGAGTACTGAGATTTGAAAGGAACATATTAAAAAATCATTTGCCCTTTTACTGGCTGTTTACTGCATGCATTTGGTAATGTGATCTTTGCAATTTTTGCCTTCCTAATGTTTGTCCTGCTATGAAGTTGCATAGGTATGCTGTTTTACCATGTTTTGGAAGTTGTGTCAAGTGAGCCAGTTTATAAGCAAAATAGTATTTAAATACCAGTTTTAAATGGATACATTGCTGTCCTGGAGTTTTTGGTTTCCCCTGGTTATAATAGGCTATTTTACATGCGAGTCCAAATTTCTCCTTGGTGCCATACTTTTCTGCTCAGAGATTATTTTTTACAAGAAAATTCTCATGTAATCATGGTTCAGATTTTTGTTCTTGCTACACTGTTTTGTTTTTTTCTTTTCTTGTTGCCACTTTGGTGCTTCATTGAAATTTCTTTGGATTTACAGTGGATTCACACAGCAGAGCAGTATAATGACCTACTATGAACCTTATTATCTTCTATATGCCCGTATAAGAATCGCCATACTGAAGTCAGCAAATAAGTGCTGCCAGAAAACAGTAAGTGGTGAGAATATTTTTTAGTTGCTGCTCCTGAATTATACGTAGGCTAAACAACTTCAGCAAAGACTATACCATAAGCATTAAAGTGTATAGATAGAGATATTACTCAAATGCAATTTGATTATAAGCTGTACCAAAAAAAGCCCTGATGCATTCTCTTACTGTCAACTGTGATGCTTATTTTAAATGACATACACTACTGGAAAGAATTTAGTAATTGAAATGTAAGTGGGTGACTAAGAAACAGTACATACGCAGCAGCCTTTTTTCTTCCAGTTTTGTTTCCAAAAAAACCCATTTCTGACTCCCATAGTAACAAATATTGACAAGTATTGGAAGTAACTTCTTTGGTTTTCTTATTCCTCTGATGCTATATTAAACTTTTATTCTTTGGCATTCAGCAAGTCAGTGTACAGGATCATCTTACTGCCCACACTTTAATTTTTTATATTTATTTTTTTTCTTTTACTCTTTTCGCTGTGCCAACTTTCCCTGCTGTATGCATCTGGATTTAGCTTGATTTCCAGCTTCACTAGCAGCACTGTAAAATCAAACTGCGGCATTTGAAAAAATTGCTGTATTGAAAAACAAACTGGAGCAATGCAGACTTGGATTTCAAAGGGAATGGAGAGATCTTGATACATGCTGCTTTGCAAGCTCAGCACAGTTGAGTGGGATTGACTGCGAGTTCACTCACCATTGTGAAAAACTGAAGGGTATTTAGTGTAATGATGGACTGTAGAAGTGGGATATGTGATCATGAAGAAGCACAGAGTCTGCCTCTCTCCACGGACTAATTGGTGCTTTGCTTATGCTGGTGTAAAACTGGCATGATGATTCTGAAACTGTCGAGTCTTACTTTAAATATACACTGCTGCGCCGAAAACACAACTTACCCATGCATTGCTCTGGAAACAGCCTGAATTTGTATCCCACCCTCATTAATTTGAGTTGACTTATTTTATCCAGTGTAACTGAAAGAAAGGTCAGGTGACTATGGGCTAGATTCTCAACTGATGCTCTTTGGTTAAAAGCATTGGACTCCATGCTTCTGGACTAATTTACCCTGGTTATGGATTTAACCTTCTATGTAAAGGCAGTGACTATATTTTAAATTTGGGAAAAGGTCTAGATGTAGGATTATTTCTTTTTCAAACATTGCTACTTGGGAGAAATACAAAACCACACACATTATGAAAGGTTTTGATGTCTAAAGTTTCAGATAGCACACCCTTTCTGCGAAGAGGTGCACGTTTGTTTCTGTCTTTGAAAAAGCCTTTCTGTAATCTTTACCTTTTTCTTTACTTCCTTTTTGTAAGTAAATGATCTCTGAATTTATAGCGACAGTATTTCTACGTTGATATAACAGCCACAGCTTGAATATTGTCTCTGTTCTAAGCTAGCACTTATAATCCACAAACACTTACAATTCACTTAGAAAATTGACCTTTGGGTTTAAAATTCTTATGCTTGACCTCTACTTCAGAAATGCCTTCTTTCTCTCTCAAGAGATCTTGATAAAAACCTATATGACTAGGTTTATTTTATCTGTCTATTGGCAACAGGAGGTGGTAAGAAAAAGGAGGTCGCTAGTTCAATTCCTTGCTGGAATTAAATCCTTGAGAAAATAAGGATAATCCTTCATTTGAAGCTTACTCAGTTGCTTCCCAATACTTAGCTTGCTCCATATCAGACTTCATAGTTTTTGTACTTCCTTTGCTCATTAGAAGGCCTAGATGTTGTTAATTTTGAATTAATACCCACTGATAAATTGTCACGTAGGTGAAACATGCACAGTTAAGCAGCAATACTGTTAGTTACAGGTAAAATTTTAAATCTGAGGTCTAAACATCTTTGAATTTCAGGAGAATGCTTGTAAGAAAAGTGAGTTTTATTCTACAACTGAATTCAACCACATACTGACTTTTCAACTGAGATGCCAAACTGTAAAAAGGCCTGTATTTTAGATCTACTTTGAATGTTGTCCAAAATCTCATGCCACTTGGCACTGTTAAGCCCAAACCGCAGCCTAGTTCAACTTTGTGTATGTCTATGCTGCAGTTACTAGCCAGGCAAGAAGGAGGGCTCCAAACTGCTGTGATGAGTCAGGCTGATACCTGAATTTGCTGATTTGAAATTGCTTTGGTTATCTCTACGCTACTATAAATTTTAGACAGCTTATTTTTTGATCACAACAGAAATGTTATGATAAAATGGTTTTCTTTTATACCAGACCAGTGTTCTCTCTTGTTACAGTACGGTGTAGTAGATGTTTAGTGGACAGTTCTAGAAATGTTGCAGCAGCTGACTTCAGAATCGCCAATAGTAGGATTATCTTTTTGCCTCCAGTATCTGTTGGTTAGTAATTGCCTTCTGTCTGAATATGTCAAAGCCCATGTACTCATTGGTTTTAATTCTAATATAGGTATATGAATCTATCAGATTCCTGTAATTTCAGATATATGTGATTGTGTATTGTACAAACCCCCAAATGAATGAAAGTTCAGCATCAAAATAATTTCCTCCTTTTATTTCCTTCTCTGTTTAAAACTTTGTTTCCTTTTCCTTTATTGAGATAACACTCATACTGGTATTAAGAATATCCCCTCTTCTCAATATATTATCTCTACACCTTTTATCATCCTGTGTTTGTCTAACGTTACTTAGTATGTCTCTTTTTACTCAGGTCTTCAAAACTGGCAATCTGTCTATTTTTGTTCTGTCCTGATAAGATCCTCATTCACTCTATTTTTGCTGCTTGACTCTTAATCTTACCTATTTCTACTATGCATTTTCAAGGTCAGTATTCCAGCTGAGGATGTATCATTGATTTTTTTGCATTGGCATCATTTCCTTCTCGGGTATAATTTTTGATTTCGTTGTTCAACATTTTGTTGTTACTTTGATTACCTCTGCACATCAAGTTGATATTTTTATTATGCTGTCTGAAGTACTGGTAAGTCTTCTTGAATAACTCCAGTTACGTATGTTACTCATTCACATGATTCTTTGTATTATGCATTTGTCAACACTGAATTTCATCTACAGTCATGCTGTCCATCCAGCAAGCTTTGACATTTCAGAGTTTTAAGTGCTGAAGTGGGACTTAAGTAATACATTTGTCTTGTGCTAACCTACTGGGCAAGGGTAAATTTCACCCTTTATGAACTGATGCATCCTGTCACATTAATCAGGGATGTACTGTGTATTTCCTAGGGCAATAGAAAGGATCAAATTTCCCTATTAACCCCTTCAGAACGGATTGAAGTGTTGATGCCATATCTGGAATGTGCACCACAAACTTGATGTATCATGATCTCTAGTTCTGGTTATCTATCTCAGTGTGACCACAGGCAAAATAGAGAAGTAGCAATCTGCTGGGTACTTGAGATTTCCTGAGACTGAAAAGGTCGCAACTAATGTATCCAGGTGTTGGGAGATTTGTGTGTTTTTTTTCTGTTGCTCCTTGTATTTGTAATGTAGCATTTTTTTTTTCCCAAGGCAAGCCTATAAAGGTTCCCCCAAGGCCTAAAACATTAAGTGGAATTTTGAAGAAGTGACTAGTATATGCCCATCTACCCCTTTACTTTTATTAAAAGGAATTTCTTCTTTGCTGTTTCATGAAAGATTTCCTAGGTAGGTGAGCAAATGTGCGGACTGAAGCTTAGGAGGTTTGATTTCTTTAGTTATCTCTGATTTTGAGACTTGTTTCTTGACACTTTTGTTTTGTCACCTGTAATGTTGGTAATATTCCTTACACAAACTACTTTGAAAGTTGAAGACTCAGTGTTCTATAAAAGCTACAGATTTCATTAAGTGTAGCATATCATAATATATAACAGGATTTGCTGGTGTCCGCTTTGCCTTTCTGTTGGTCATAAAAAATATCAACAAATTGACAGACCAAATAAAAAGTCTCTCCTCCATATCCCCTAAATAAGGGAGGAAAATATAAAGCTGTGAAGATAATTCTCCTTCCTACTTCCCAAAAATACCCAAACAAAATAAAACTGCAGTATAAAGGGCACAGAAGATGTTAACAGAAGAATTTTTTTCATCCCTGCAAGTTTATTACTGTTATTTTGATGTTTCTGGTTTGGGAAGAAAATGTGATGTGTTCAATGATCACCGGTTGCTGTAAAATTTGCAAACTGTGTCCAGCTATGCTTGTCTAATCATGGAAATCCTGCCTGTGAAGTAGAGCAGGGAAAAAAAAAGAAAGGAACATGCTGGTATCTTAGTGGATTTAGTTTTACATGGTAGCATCTGCTAAACATGCAGTGATTCTTTTACTTAGCAATTTAGACTAAAACCCATAATTATTTAATGAGCAACCTCCCTCTTTCTCTCTCACTTGTTTTGATCCCTACCCCCCCGAAAGTGCTGGCTTCAGGATCTATGTAAGGCATGGATTAGTCTGTTTACTGGCTACCCACCCTGGGTATTGTGTGCATTGTTTTCATTTATTTATTAGCCTTTATTTTTTAATCTTTGTGAAATTGCGGAGAGGGAGGAAGGAAAGTGAAACCTTTAAATGGCAGTCCACAGCTCCTATTAACTAGTGACAGATGCCTTCCTACATAACATTTTGGGGATTTTGAGGCTCTTGAAAATAATATTTGTGTTTTGGGAATGACCTTGCATATCAGAAGGTCGTTGCCTATCCTGCATATTGCCATGAGTTAAACATTCTGGTAAAACAGCAAAAAAACAGTAAGTGCTGTGTCTGAGGCTCTTGCAGCCTCTTTATCCCCTTGTCATATTTAGGAAGAAAATAAAAAAGGATGTATCTTTCTAGAGAATAAGGAAAAATTGTTGCTGAAATGAATTAGCTGTTTGTGGAGGCTGCTTAGAACAGTCTTTGAAATACAGGCTATGCTGATACTTTGTTCCATAGTGGGCAGCATATGGAAACAGAACTGCAAGAAGTGTCGTATGAAGCCAGTTCAGAACCTTGCAAAACAAACTTCTGGGCTTAGTTATTCACTTATATTTTAAGTTATTCTAGTTAAACAAAGTTTGTCTTATAGTCACCTATTTCTAAAGCTTCCTAAAACAAGTCATGCTTATTTGTGCCAATATTGCAATTGGTTGTTGAGGGGGAGTAGTTGTCATCAGAATTGATTATTCTGATTTAGGTTCAGCAATGGAGAACAGCAAAATCTGGATTATGTGCAAGTGCTCAGGAATACTATTTTGTATCCAGAGACTTAAGGATGGAAAAACAACATGTAAAGGGCTTTGTATTTCAAATGATGCATTCACTCACAATGAGATTGTGATATAACTTATTAATAGGTTTTTTCCAGTGTTTCACTGTGAAGCTTTGTCCTGATCATGCTTCAACTTTGAAATTAGTTCCCACCAATGCAAGCTCCTTATCAGAGGCTTGAAGGCAATCTCTTGTAGTAGCCACATTGACTGAAATACTGTTCTTCGTTACGTGTCAGATTTGGGCTTCTGGACTTTGCAAGGGCTGAAGAGGCTGTTGCTTCTAGAGAATGGGGTGCCATACAGGAACCTGATGGGTGGCTGGTGAAGTGGAAACAGGAGGTCAGTGTAAGGGCTATGAGTGGAAAAGAAATGTTAAAGGAGCACTCAAAACTCTATTTATTTATTTTTCTTCAAGAATTGCATCTTAACTGAAGTGTAGCCATTATTAATGAAAACCTTCCTGCTTGTCATGTTGGACTTATTGGTTCTGCCCCTGAGACTTGCTGAACCTTCAGGGTTTTGCCACTCCTTTTTCTTCCTTTAGTGAGTGTAAGAGGAGGGTCTAAAGCATCGTCAGAACACTTCATTCTTTGCTGGATTTGGTGTGAAGTGGTCTGATTTCAATTTTTTTTTTTTGTCAACAGGGAATTCCCTGTGGTAGTGAGATGTCTCTGTTTTCAGTACTGATGTCTGGCTACTGGAGGTGGCTCCTGTGCAGGCCTTGCTATTTGCATTAGCCCAGTATTATATGTTCTAGAATGAAAAAAATGTGTTGAAGCAGAGCTCTACTGTGTCAGTCATTCACTAATATGAGGTCCCCCAGAGATTAATAGAATATGCTGAGTTGGAAGGGACCCATCAGAATCATTGAGTCCAACTCCTGTCCCTGTGTAGGGCACCTGAAGAATCACACCATGTGGCTGATAGCATCATCCAAACACTTCTTGAACTCAGGCAGGCTTGATGCTGTCACCACTGCCCTGGGGAGCCTGTGCCAGTGCTCTCTCACCCTCTGGGTAAAAAACCTTTTCCTGATAGCCAACCTGAACCTCCCCGATTCAGCTTCCTGCTGTTACCCCAAGTCCTGCCATTGGTCACAGGACTGAAGAGATCAGTACCTGCCCCTTCTCATAAGAAAGCCATATACTGCAATGAGGCCTCAGCCTCCTCTTCTCCAAGCTGAACAATCCAAATGACCTCAGCCAATCCTCTTAAGGCATCCCCTCCAGACCCTTCCCCATCCTCGTGCTCCTCCTGTGGATGCTCTCTAACAGCTTGATTTCTGTTTATATTGTGCTGCCCAAAACTGCACACAGTACTCAAGGTGAGGCCACACCAGTGCAGAGCAGAGCAGGACAATCACCTCCCTTGACTGACTGGCAATGCCATGCTTAATGCACTCCAGGACACAGTTGGCCCTCCTGGCTGCCAGGGCACACTGCTGGATCATGTTTAGTTTGCCATCAGCCAGGACCCCCAGGTCCCTCTCCGCGTTGCTGCTCTCCAGCCACTCATTCCCCAGTCTGTACACACCACCAGGGTTGTCCCATCCCAGGTGCAGAATCTGGCATCTCTCTGATTTCTTGAGGTCTCTCTGCAGGGCCTGTCTGCCCATGAGGGAGTTGACAGCTCCTCTCAGTTTAGAATCATCTGCAAACTTGCTTAGAATTCCTCCAAGTCCTTCATCCAGGTCATTGATGAAGATGTTGAAGAGGACTGGGCCCAGGATGGAGCCCTGCAGAACACCACTACTGACAGGACACCAGCCTGATGTTACCCCATTCACCATCACTCTTTGTACCCAACCTGTGAGCCAGTTGCTCACTCATTGTGTAACACGGTTGTGCAGCTGCATGCTGGACATTTTGTCCAGAAGGATACTGTGAGAGACAGCATCAAAAGGTTTGCTGAAATCCAAAAATTTTACATATCCTGGTTTTCCTTGATCAACCAGGGGGGTTACTTTGTCATAAAAGGAAATGAAGTTTGACAAGCAGGACTTTCCCCTCATGAAGCTGTGCTGGCTGTGACCGGTGACTGCAGTGTCCTACGGGTGTTTTTTGATACCCCCCAGAAAATTCTTTTCCATAATTTTACTGGGCACTGAAGTGTGACTGACTGGCCTGTAGTTTTCAGGGTCCTTCTTCCTACCCTTCTTGAAAATTAGAACATTAGCCAGCTTCCAGTCAGCTGGGACAGTGACATATCTGAGAAGAATTTCAGCTTTTGCCTACATTATTATAGCCTGTCCCAGGAAGGGAGCTGTAGTTGATTTCTCTGTGTGGCTTATTTTCTTCTCTAGATAGAGGTAAGCAGCAACAGAGAAGCTGGCCTTCACAACAGACACTTCTGTAGTTTCAAGGATGGTGATCTGTTTTTCTGATAGCAGAACTGTGCTATCTCCTTGCGTGACAGGGGAAGTTGGCTGAATCAGTCAATTTGCTCAACAATAACCCTTCTCTTGAAAAGTTTCTTTATGAGGAGACAAAATGGGAAATTATTTTTTTAATATTTTTTTCCCTAGAAATTTCCCTTCTATTTGCTTCTGTACTCAGTTGTGTCTTGGGAAATTATTTTATGTCTTTTTTTTTCCCCCCATTCTCACTGAAGTCAGAAGATGAGTGAGGTTTTAGTTGGACAATAAAGTATAACTAGTAGGGAAGCCATAAGCCATACATTTATTTGATGCAAGTTTAGCATAGCTCTGTTGAAGTCAGTGTTGATTTAAACTGGCTGGTGATCTGATCAGCTGTAGCATTTGTTCTTAGTTCTCATTCTGCTATGCACATCTCTTGTTTGATATTGCGGTCTGAAGAAGGAAGTGACCAATACAACTAATATTTTACAGTGGTGAAAAATACATAGAATCTAGTTAAAAATGCTAGGCATTGCCATTTAAATCTAAGACTTTTGATGTGAGAAATTCTGTCATGTTGAAAAATTATGGTTTAGGCCTCTATCTTTGTAGATCTTATCTATGGCATGTAGTCTTAGAATGATATAGAAGCCATACTTACAGAGTAGAATAAGTCCTGTTGCTTGGCTTGTCTGAGTTTGAGATTTGACAACAACATGAGAGAGAGTGTAAGTTTCAAAGTAAGTCATCACTTGTCATTTACTAATGCTGATAGATGAGAGTCTCCTGACCAGTTTACTGTTTTCAACTAACATGATTTGGCTTCTGTCAGTACATTATGCACTTACAATGCTGGAACGGATGCTTCTTTCACAGAAGAGAGTTAATATGGAAAGGATTTTCTGAGAAGGATAGTTCTGATCTTCAGTTTCCTTACTGCAGTTTTTGAAGTCTTACAGCTGCTAAATAACTTTGGAGTCTTCAGTTACATCTAAGTATTTGTTCTTGATGTTTTGTACCACTATAGGAACTTTATTTAGTCTTTTTTTCTAGTTAATTCCTTTTGTTGTATAAATATTACTCAGATTCCTGTAAAGTCTTCCTTCTTACTTCATGGTATTGTGAGTCTGATGAAGCCATCAGAATACCTCTTCCAATCTGACACTTTGATCTCTACAAGGGATCATTGGGATGCTGTCTTTCTTTAGAAATGCTATAGGATAAAACACAGACTTGTTTCTGATGTTGTTTGAGTGGTCTGAAGTCCATGGGAGCAACAGTGAAACTTGCAATTACATCGAGCTCTTGCATTGAGACCCTTATCACTTCCTGCAGTGGTAACACTTAATTGTTATCATGGCAGGCATTGGTGGAAGGCAAGTTGACTTTCATTTTCGCTTAAGTTTAAATGGTGCAGAACGTCTCTATGAAGATTCCTAAAAATCAAGCCACGCTCTTATCCAATCTGCATAGCCAGAGAAAAGATTCTGTTTTTCTCTGTATGTCATGGGTCAGGAGCAATAGCTGTCTTGAAAACAAGGCAAATATGTGAAGACAAATTATGTGAGGCTGAGAAGTCATGCTTCCTGTGGTAGATGTGGACTTGCTTGTATTTTTGCCATTCTGGGCAACTTTATTTTTGTGCCTTTCTGGATAGGAGCAAGCCATGTTGAAATTGTAATACTGAAGTGTATTAGAGCCCTGGGGCCAATTCTCCCCTTCACAGAATCACAGAATCACAGAATTCTAGGGTTGGAAGGGACCTCAAAGGATCATCCAGTGCAACCCCCCTGCCAGAGCAGGGTCACCTAGAGTCCATCACACAGGAACGCATCCAGGCGGGGTTTGAATGTCTCCAGCCAAGGAGACTCCAAAGCCTCTCTGGGCAGCCTGGTCCAGTGCTCTGGCCTTCGCTGGATGTATATAGCCCTTTCTGAAGTAAGACTTGTTTGGTATTCTGGGAATATCAGAAACTGAACAATTGGACACCTGTTTTTAACATGGCTAGAGCACAGCTCTGTAGTGTGATCATAATAAAATACCTATCAACTTTATGCAATGTATAGAAAGGTCATAGCAAATCATATTGTAACATGAATACATGATTGTCATTGCAAAGTATGATCTCTGGCACAGGCTGATGGTCTAAGTCATTGCTTCTTCATTTCTCACATGATTCTTGAACACTTCCTGTTTTCTCAACTGTTCAAGCAGCGGAGATCCAGAATCAATTAATTAAGCAGAGATAAACATCTGATTATTATTGTTAATGTTTTCAATATATATAAATACCTTGGCAGCCAACCTCTTAGGGATCTTCATCCTGGATGAGCAGTTGCTACCCTGAAAAACCCATATTCTGAGTATTAAACTTCACGGATATTCAGTACTGCCAGAGGCCAAGAAAAGTAATTTTAAAAGAAATGTATTTTTTATTCTTGCAAAACATACATACATTAAAAAATCAACAGCTTCGTATATTGATGCCCTCATCTACTAAATGTTTCTGTACTACAAGTAACAGACAATTTTAAACTGTCTCCTGTTTTGAAACAGGAGTGTCAGTACTCTGAAAAATGCATTAGAAAGTTGCCTATGTATGCTAAATCCTTTTTTTTTGCCTTTGTCAAAGTAAAGATATTCTCATGAGTCTTTTATTGTAAGACATTATTCAGTAATAATTGTTTCTGAATGGCAGCAGCTATTCTGAGTGTCCAGCAGAACAGGAAATTTTTTTCACCATTTATTACAGTTGAGTAAAGGAGTCTCCTTTAGTCAGATTTTGTTTCTGGTTGTTGGTCCGTGTTGAATACGTACTACAGAGCAGTAATGCCAATTGTATTCTCATATTTGAATAAAAATTATCTAAATGTACAGGATGAGAGCATACACACAATTTATAGATTCTTAGTACAGTGATAGGTTGCACTGCATTTGTTCAGCTCCCAGTTCTCTAGGGATATTCTTGATCCTGAGGAATTAACCCGTCTGTACCGTGTTTTGTTACAGGAACCCTGTGTGAGAGGGGTAGATCCTTGTTCCTGGCAAACAAAAGGAACTGTCCAGCATTTTCCAAGCTGAATGCATTAAAACACTGATAAACTTGAAATGGCTTTTATTGTTTTACTTCAATGCTTTAAAAGCTGCTCATGTGTCAAATATTTGTCTATACATACAGTATATGTGTTTATATATCCATATATTTCTATATGTTGAGAGAGACTGTGGATAGTCACGAAGACAAATATTGTTTGTAGTGTACTTCTAGCTGTTGCAGTGCAAAAGTGATGCAAGCTTTGACTTCTGAATATCCTCCTAAACCTCCAAAAACTTCTGAGTTTGTGGAAAGATACAAAATGAAGAAAACTTTTTAACAACAATGGTGAACTATAATACGTTTAGGTATTCAGACTAAATGGTGCAGAATTGTGTTGAAATTATGGCATAGCTGAAAATATCAGTAATGGTGAAAGGAAAGAAGAGAGACATAATACTCAGATTATTGATTTGCTTGGTATTAAAAAAAAAATCGTTAAAATTTCAAAATTAATGAGACATAAAATCATCTCCATCCTTTGCAGCTGATTCTCAACAGCCAGTTATAAAAGAGCTCTCACAGGAGAGAGGGAATACTATTAGCTGTTAGTTCAGAATGACTCTGCAAAATAGTCCTTAAAGGAAGGTCTACTGACATCTTGCTGGCAATCTCCTAAAAGTCTCAAAGCTGCTAGTTGCTTCTGTATATCAGGCTGTCATCAAACCTGGATCTGGATTGTATAGTAGAAGTGTCCTCTGCAATTTGCTTTAAAGCAACAGCCTCTGAATAATGTAACTCGGAAAGATATGCTTCCACAAGGGCCATCTGAGCTCTGTGTTGACCTGTGTAGCAGTGTGGGTGATAAGTTTATCACTAACATTGTCATATTTTCTGCCAACAGGCTTTACAATTTGATCTCTCTACTTAATATAGTTTTGTTTGTAAAAAAAGGATTCAGACATCCCCACTGCAGAATAGTACTTGCTGGCAAGTCTACTTTGTGACTTCTGGTATGCAGGCTGTAGTGTAGTATATTGCTCCTGGAAAACTTGTTCTTACTTGAAAATATCTTTCAACAGTGTCTAACCCTGAGTGTCCCAAACTGCGCAGCCAACAGTCTTCCATTATGCAGATGTTAGTCATTGTGATTTCTAAATTTTCATTAATCTCATTTACTGAACTATAGTGTGTTACATACAAGTTATGTGCACTTGCAGTAATTTACTACTGGGTAAGAAAGTCGTCTGAGTGCTCAAAAACATGTGATGAGTTGTCATCCTGAATGGTTAAAGGCAGTTTTAGAAACTGGAATCCCTTCCCCCTTCCCACTTACCTCATCCGAGCCAGGTGTCATGCAGCCAGCTGGAAGAGCAAAGTTTCCATTAGTGCTTTGCCAAATGCACCACATTTTCTGAAGCAGGATGAGCCTATTTTTGCTTCTCTTGTTTTTCAGTCTGACAGTTTACACATTTTGATCCTTAGTGTGTTTTGAGAATAGCCTTCCAGTCATTCCGAGTTGCATGCGTTGCTTTGATATTAAATTGTCATCTTGTGAGTGCCATTGGAAATAGATGTGTTTTCTACCCCCTGCAGTAAAATGTGGGTTTGTACCAAAGCAGTCTGAGAGGCAAATTGACTGCTTATTTAAGGATGTCTTAATGAAGAGTTGTGAACCTAAGTATCTTAGATTCCTGTGTGTAGATTCTGTGAAGATAGCCAGCAATACTGTGTTACTGTTGCCACCCACAAATTAGCCCAGTAGCCAGAATGACTGAGGGTTTTTTATTGTGCACTTGGTGCTGGTGAGAAAGCGAGGAACCACTGAAAGCAGAGGACAGTGCTACGGACATATTTAATTTTGGGTCACAACAGTTTTTTGATAGTTCTCCAAGAATGTTTCCTTAGTAAATGACAAGGAGCAGCAGGAGGGAGAGAGAAAAAAGTGACTGGAATGATGGTGACATTTGAAAGGGGAAGAGCCTTGTCAGAGGCTTGACTTTGTACAGATAAGAAATACATTTTTTGATTGTACAGAAGGTTGGGAGAGGCTGCTGCACTGGGCAGATAAGAAGGGGGGTTACATGCTGGTTTATCTGTAAGAAGGTGGTGTGTTCCTTTCAGACTTGTGGTGTATTTAATTTAGATCAAAAATTCCTAGGGGATTTACAGCTAATCATAAACCAGCATAGAATAAGAAAAACCCTCTGAAAAATATTATAGTGAGATAAGTAAGTCTACCTAAATATAAATATATATTTTATGTGAATTAAAGGTCATTCTGCTGTACTAGTGAAGGACATTGTAAGTGTTTCTTGGGGGAAATTAAAGGTAGGTATGTTAGGGAATCTTGCTGAATATAGAGCAGGGCATGCCCTTTGGCTGTAGAGCTGCTCCCTGCATGGGCAGCGTGCTTGATGGCATGACTTTTTTCAGTGGCAGGCTGATCTGTGGCAAGAACTTGCTGGAACTCTGGGCTGCTGTAAATTACACCAGACCTCAGTCATCCCTGGGCAGTATTTGGAATTCAGAAGATACTTATTTTTGCTCTACATGCTCTTTGTTGCACTTAGTGAAAAAAAAGTTATAATACTTTATATGGTTTTGAAGTTTTCATGTTTTAACTTGCAGTGGTTGTAACAGTTGTTCAGTGAATTCATTCGAGTTCTAAAACCGGTACCATATGGGCAGTGGTAGTGTAATTTTTTTGTCTTTGCCCTGCTAATATATTGGAGCAACTCGAACCCCCCACCTCCTCTGCCCCCTACAAAAAAACCCTAATGGAAAAAAAAATTCCAAACCATTTTTAAGTGGGTTTCCCTACCTGTAGTCTCCATGGCCTTTTCACTCCTGCAAATTTTAGTGCTTTTTCTGCCTGTAAATCTGCCATTCTGTGAGAGATACGACTGCAATCTGTAGGCTTACTTAAACTATCCTTCCTCATACAAGGTCAACAATCTATAGAGTGAAGCAATGACATGACAGACCTAGGCTGGATAAAATTGCCCAGAACCTTAAGTACTTGAATCAAAGAACACTCGACCAATGCTGAGGCTCTTGACTTGCTGCTGTTGCAATTGTGCTCAGGTAGGTAGATACATACCACAATATAGATGTGAGATTACCTGTTAAAAGTTGAATTCGGACCACATTTTGAATCCTGAAAGCTGACAAAGAGCTACTTGTGATGATACCTTTGGTTGTGTAGACATAAGTGTGATATAAAAGGGCTAAAATGGTACTACATCTTTGGAGGGAGACCTGTATGCTACATGAGAGAAAAGTATGTGTTTTATGTGAATATAATTTAAAATTATCTTTTGCTTTGTTTCTCTATGTTTTGTGATATAATACCTTTTAACATACTCCCAGACAAAGGCTTAACTATGTAGCAGTTGCTAGACTAATGAACCTGCACATGTTGAACTGTTGGAGCACAAGACACACTCCTACTTGAATGAAACATGATAAGGTGAATAATTTTAGTGATAAAGTGGGAGAACAGCAATTTTGTTTGCATAAAACCTGAATTTTTAGAAGTGTATGATTCAGAAACAGATCTTAGGAAGCTTTCACAGAGCTACTCCAAATAAGTTATGGAAAAACAATGCAGCCTGTCAAACTTACTACTAGGAGACTGATGTGATTTTTAAATGCATTATTTCTAAGTTATGCCTTCTTCTGACTCCAAGCATGAAGATTCATTTTGTGCTTCTGTGTTGCAGTCCTCAGGTGCTGGGTTCTGAACCCAGCAAAGAATTGTCATGGAGGGATTCAGATGCCTGTTGGGAGTTTCACTGACTCCATTTTGACAAAAGAGGGTGCGTGAGCTTGTCCTTTTGCTGAGACCTTGGTGTGATTGTGTTCCTTAATGCTACCAAATGGTTTGGAGCCAGCTGCTTCTGCTACGTTTCAAGCACACAGGGTGATGAACCAACTTTGCATCTTTGTAATTAAAAAAAATTGCATTTTAATTTTATTATCAACATACATGATAAACTTCTAATGCTGTTCTAGCCTAGAAAGAATATTAACCATTTCCCTTTTGTAGAAATTTCTGTGCTTTATAAGCTAAGTCCCCACATCTCTTTTTTTTTTCTTTAATCTCCTCTCCACCCATTCTACCAGTCAGTACAAACTTTGAATTATCTTTTAAAATCTTCTATCTTTGAAAGGTAAATTCTTATGGATTAAGGGTTTAAATATTTACCTTTGTCTTCCATAGGGCTTGACTTTCAATTTTTCTTTTTAAAGAGGTATAAGGTTGAGGAGCAAGCAGGACAGGATGGTCACATACTGGTGATGAAGGCAGAAAAACACATCTTGAAGATAAGTCAATATGTAAATGTATTAATTTGCTGAGTTACAGAATAGCCTGGTGTGGCTGGCAGGATCCCCATCACGTGAGCAAAGGTGGAAGCATTGTGCGTCCTATGTCAGTTCACAAAAGTTCTTTTACTTTCCAATTATGTGGGTTGGTTTTTTGGTTTAAGGAAGAGAGAAAAGGGCATCCTGATTCCCTGCAATCTGCACTGTTGCTTGTTCCTTGGGACCCTACTAGTCAAAACAACGGGATTCATATGTTGACGACAGCTGAGAGACCAAAGTATGACCAGATGGCAAGGGGGAGCTGAGCTGTCTGTTTCTGCAAGCGATAGGCACATTATGGTTATTCTCTTCTGGGGACGAGGGGGTGGAGAGGAGGGGGAGGGGGAGAGAGAAAGAGAAAGAGGGAGATATTAGATAAACAGTCTGTAGCCTGAATACATATGACATGTGGGAGGAAAGCTTTGTTAAGCAAGAACTGAAAGCCTCTCACAGAGCATTAAGCAGCACCGCCTGTGCATTGAACTGAGCCAAACCAGAGGACACATGAGCACAAACCTGTAAAACTGCTGTAAGGCCAGAGAGCTTCACCAGGCTTCTGCAGAGGTGCCTAAAACCATGGAGTACTAGAAGGTTTTACTATTTCCTTAAATCTGTTTACTTTTTTAGTAGGAAGGAAGGGTCATTTAGCAACAGACATGCCGAAGGTGTGTTTTCCTTAAATTTATGGTGTGTAAGCTATGTTTTATGTGTCAAAGATGATTCATAGCTTCATTCTGCTTGTCTTTATCAGCTTCATGCATAGGAGATGGCTTTATGGGGTTCTGGGTATCTGGGGTTTGCACTGAAGTCAATGGAAGTTCAGTTTAGCCAGTGTTCAGCATGCTCTGTAATTAGGAAATGCATCCTTGATCTGCAGCACCCTGAGCCTGGTCTGGAGCCTGCTGAAATCAGTAAAAAATTTTCCCACTTGACTGTATTAGCATCTGGATTATGTCTTGTGAATGAAAATGATGTATACTTTTATCAGTTATTGATAGTAGAGGTATAAGTCTTTCCTTACTGCCCTCTCTGGCTCAGCAACAAAATACACACCCAATGTCCTGTTTTCTTCTCGTATTTTTCCGACTGTTCTTCTAGTCAGACTTGAGTGAGTGAGTACCTAAAGCGATTGATGCTTGCATCATACAAAAAAGGAAGAGGGAATTTTCATTATTTTGTTCCTGTGAGGACTGTGTCTGACTGTCTAAAAAGCTGGTAAGAGACCATAGAGAGCACTTATTTGAGATGAGTTTGATATTCTTCCCCATCTCTGCATCCTATGCTGGTAACTTCACTTCCTTTTTTCCCCTCCTTTTTGTTTTGACTTTTGCTTTTCTGATTTACTCACCTTTGAGTAGTTCTTTCTGAAGTAAGGTAATACAAAAGCAGCCACATACTGTTGTTTTCCTGATGAACCACTCTGAAGCACTCTGGTTTACGTAGGGGGAAACATAACAGATTTGTTGGACTGTGGCACCTAACGCCACTGCTCAATAACCTATTGGAGTGTTTGCACATGGTCACCAGCTTGGCTTCCCTGCTGCTCCCTCGATAGTTGCTTGTGACATTGATCTGTGGGGGGCGGGGACAGAAAGCTGATTTATAGATGTAGCCTATTGCCTGGAGGAGTGGGTTAGCTAAGATTGCATTCTGCCTGGTTTTGATCACAATAATACAAAGACTTTAGGGGCTCTTTGCTACACAGAAATTGCAGCTAGAAAATTTTAAAATTTCATACTCATACTTACATAAAGAAAGTCTTAAAAGAATTTTTTTAAAAAAAACCTAAACAACAAAATGAAAACACATGAAAACTCCCCAGAAAAACAAAAAAAAAACAAAATACACACCCATTTAAAAAAAACAACACACAACAACCAAAACAAAAAACACTACCCAAAACATTTAAACTCCTCTTGGAAAGATACTGAGTGTTATATGCCAGTTTTCTATTCACTTCTTGGAAAACCTTTTGCAGTTCCATATGGGACACCATTTTTTACAACACTGTTATTTTAATTAGTGAACCAAAAAAAGAATTCTGCTAATTACTGTGCTTCTTTAGCTATGCAGAAGCCCCTTCCACTGTTTGATAGTAGTACAACATATAATCTCCAATACATTGCAGTTATAACTTTTTTATACTAATTATAATAGCTGAACCAGAGGTGCCATTTTTTGTTGGCAGTGTCACTGATCAGATAATTTATGACCCTGTTTTTCTACGAAACTCCTACCCCATTATCAGAATTCATAAAATACTCATAGATATTTTCTAAAAGTAATGTTAAACAAATGCAATTAAAACACCATCAAAACACAGTTCTTAAAAGTGATGTTAAACTAATGCAATTAAAACCATTAAAAATGGTTTTTAAAAGTGATGTTAAATGAATGGAATTAAAAAACATCAAAACACACTTTAAAAAAGTGATATTCAGGATATTCCATAGTTCTCCCAGTGGAGAGTTGAGCGGTGGAGAGTGGGTTGCAGCAGTCAGTTCATGGCGTACAGTTGGCAGCAGACAGTTGTCCTAGACCCTGGTATGAGAAGATGAAAAGGCTTTGAGGCTGCGTAAGCACTGCGTAGCAGTAACAAAAATGTCTGTTATCAACAATGTTTTCAGCACAAATCCAAAACGTACCCCCATGCTAGCCTACTATGAAGAAAATTTAAGTCTACCCGGTCAAAACCAGTGCAATCCCATTAATATTCAATTTGATTGTCTTTTGAGCACTTGTACCTAGAATTAAATAAATTAAAATAACGGACCTTGAAAATTGTGCCTAATGTGTCTCAGCATCAGTTTTCTGTATGTCTAAGAAAGTTGTACTTATGTACCTTACCCATACGTTGGAATGCTAATGTGAGAATTGAAAAATACTTTGCAATTATCAGAACAGAGGTCCCAGTACTTACCTTATAAAAGTGACAGAATATACTTTGAATCTTGTCTCTGTCTTTTCCTCTTAGCTTCTCTTGCTCTTTGAGTTTGCTGCCAAATACACTTGCGTGTCACTGTTGTTATAATCTGAGACTTTCCATTCTGTGAATAAACTGATAGCTGTTAGTGGCAATGTTTTTCAGCTCTTCAGTACAGCACTAGGCATTAATGACGGCATTTTTGGGTCTGTCCATGTACTGAAATGAAAGAGAGAGTAACCCTGTTTTACAGTGCTCAATTTTCTGTATAGAAATGTCAGCCATAATTGGGACTTGAAGCAGGTCTTTGTGATGGCTACTTTGATAAAAAGTCATAGAGTGAGATCAGTAGTATGTGGCTGACAGGGGTTTTTTTGAGCAAAAGGCAGGTTACTAAAGCTTTAATGTTCTGAATATAACTTGAGTACAGTAGTTTGCAATATTTAGTTTACTGCTACAGACTTGCACTTTAACCTATCACCAGTGGATCACATGTATCTTTACAGGAATACAAGTATATGTGAGATTAATTCATTTCTATACTGTTACTGAGTTCAGATAAGGATTTCCTGCTCTGTGCATGAATACTTAGTCATTACATTTTCTGTTTCTTAATCGCAATTAATAATACACTCGGTATGTTTCTATAGCAACTTCTACTCCGGGATCTCCAAGCACTTTAGAAATGTTAGTCTTAATTTCATAATAGCACTCAGATAAAGTGCATATAATTATTTGTATTTTGTAGGTGGGGGAACTGAATTGGAGAGACTGAGTTGCTGAAAGATGTACAGAAATTGGTGATAGAACTAGGAGCATTATCTGGAGGTTTGATTTGGAGTGTGTCATAGATTTCTAGGTCCTTTGCAGCATTGTATCCACAAAATGTGTTTGAGCATGCCTCCATGATGAAACAGCCTTGAATAAAAATTCTGTTTTCCCATAAGGTTTCTGTTTTACCCTTCCTTTAGACTACCTTAAATGTTTTCTGAAACAATCACTTTTCATGCTCGCAGGTATTTATATGTCAAAAACCACCTGATGTTGGAGAATATCCATATGGGAAGGGAAAGAGGACAGGTAATAATCGGAACATTTTGAGCATTTGTTCCAGCTGTGCAGACAAAAACAAGACCATTCTCAAACGGTTTCTCAGAAAGCAGACAGATTGCTTCAAGCTGGTGTTCTTTGTACAAAATCATTGATTGATATCACAGTAACGGTTGTACAGGAAGTGTTAGGAAATGGAGGCATCTTGTTGCCTTTTTTTCTTCTAATGCACTTATCTCTCTGTCATTTTAGTTGAACTTCATTTGCAATTAAAGATAGCTTCAACATTCCAGTCAAGAAAAGCATAGTTCTGTCTGAACTACAGTTGCTCAGCTTTGCAGAAGCAGATTGGGACAGGTCAAAAAAGTATTCATTTTCAATCCCCATTCAAGAACTGAATTCTCCATTTTCTGAACTGAAGTGGATTTAATTTTGTTCTCCTTACTTGTTCCCTCCACCTTCCCATAGCTACCCAACAAATTAAAACCAACCATATAAAACAAAAAACCTCTTTACTTGAAAGCAATATCTATGACAATCAAAGAAATAATTTCTTTCTAGTATGCAAGTTTTATCCATGGACTAACTGATAGAAGTTTCTTGCTTTTTCGAAATTCTTTCTACTTCCTGCAGCAAAATGAACCTTTCTTTTGATCCTCTCAGGAGGTCTACATGCAGGTTTCTCTTTCACAAGCTGGGTTTGGTTGGGCTTGTCCGTATTCTTTGTGTCTTACTTTCCAGTCTGTAAAATGAAAGTAAATGAAGCTTCCTTTCCCTTGCTCGTGTGTTTTCTTAGCGACTACAGGAAAGAAAACTTGATCTTGAATGAAGCTTTTATCGTGTCATAACACAAATAATAATGAAATGGATGGAAGAAAATTAATCAAAGAAAGAAAATAATGAATCCTTTCTAGCTCTTGTTTTGCACCTTGCACTAGTCATGATGTTGGAGACTTAGAAACCACACTTTTGACTGGGCAGTGCACTGCTATTTTTATCTGCAGGAGGAAAGTGGGTCTTCTTCAATTTTAGGTCCTTCAGAGAGTTCTCTATCAGTAAAAAGCTTCTTTCCTCTCCCTTTTCCCTTTCCTCTTCCTTTTCCCTCTCCCTACTTATTTTGTCCAGTTTATTCACTTGTTATTGAAAAGGAAAGGTTACTGACAGTCAGAGAAATGGAGGACAGAAATTCTGTAATTCATCTTGATTTTTATGGCAGTCAGTGTAAATGTTTGTCTGAGGTTCCCAGAACAGCTTCGAGATGTAGAGCACAATGATAGGAGTTTTTATTTCAGTTCCTGACAGAGTGTATGGAGATCCCAACCCCTCAAACCCCCTCTACTTTGCAGTCTGTAGGTATCTGGAGAAACAGGAGGAGTCAATAGGATGAAACTTGAATGTTTGACAAGGGTCTTGGGAAGTTGGCTTTGTTGTTAGTAGCTGCTAGCCAGTAGCTGCTAGCCACTGAATGTTCAAATGGGCCCATTCTACCTTTTAGCCAGCTTAAATGTTTTTATAGAGTAGAAGGATTATTTTGCAGTGTCATTAACAAATGTGGACATTGCCTGCTGGACCTGCTGTTTGTCATCAGAGAAGGACTTGGGAAGGATGTGGTGGTTGGAGGCTGTCTTGGGTATAGTGATTGCAAAATAATAAGAGTTCTCTGTTCTTGGAGCAGTAAGAAGGGGGGTCAGCAGAACTGCCACCTTGGATTTCTGATGAGCAGACTTGGGCCTGTTTTGGAGAGTGGTTGACAGAGCAGATCATCTTGAGTGCCATAACATGGTACATACAGGACAACCAGGTGATCAGGCCCAGTCAGCATGAAAGGCAGGTCCTGCTTGACAAACCTGATCTCCTTCTATATCCCTTTTAGTGAATGAGAGAAAGGCTGTGGATTTTGTTTAACTGGACTTTAGTAAAGCGTTCAACACAGTTTCCCACAGCATTTTCCTAGAGAAACTGGCTACTTTTGGGTTGGATGGTGTTGGGGTAGGATGATGGCATGTAATGAACCAGCCACTTTATAGCCTTGTGATTAAACACACAGCCATATAACAAGGTTCATCTCGAGGAGCAGGAAGCAAAAAGAATATCGGCTGTTTCCAAGTCAGACACCGGAAGGGACACAGGAAGAAACACCAGGAAGTAAGCCAACTTTATTTCTGAATGACGTGGACAGTGTATTTGTCCACGCATGGACATAGGACCATGGAGCATGGACCAATGGGAAGTGGTGTTAGTTAGACCAATAGGAGTGTTGCTAGCACACATGTCTGCCCCACGTAAGGGGGACGTTAACCAACCAGCGTGCATGTTTTAGGCGCATGGTTTGAATGTATATAAGGGATAAAAAGTAAATAAACCTCATCTTTGCTTGCTTCATATTGAAATAGCAAGGTCCATTATTACCTACCCTGCAGGATGGGTGTATGCTTCGCTGGGTAAAAAACTCACTGGCCAGGCCCAAAGAGTTGTGGTGAATGGAGTTAAATCCAGTTGGCAGCCAGTCACAAGTGGTGTTCCCCAGGGCTCAGTACTGGGGGCAGTTCTGTTTAATAGCTTTATCAGTGATCTGGACGAGGGGATCAAGTGAACCCTCAGTAAGTTTGCAGATGACACCAAGTTGGGTGGGAGTGTTGATCTGCTTGAGGGTAGCAAGGCACTACAGAGGGACCTGGACAGGCTGGATCGATGGGCTGAGTTCAATTGTATGAAGTTCAACAAAGCCAAGTGATGGGTCCTGCACTTGAGTCACAACAACCCCATGCAGTGCTACAGGCCTGGGGAAGAGTGGCTGGAAAGCTGCCCAGTGGAGAAGACTGTGGGGGTGTTGGTTGACAGCCAGCTGAATGTGAGCCAGCAGTGTGCCCAGGTGGCCAAGAAGGCCAATCCTGGCTTGTATCAGGAATTGTGTGGCCAGCAGGACTAGGGAAGTGAATGTCTCCCTGTATTCGGCACTGGTGAGGCTGCATCTTGAATACTGTGTTCAGTTTTGGGCTCCTCACTACAAAAAAGACATTGAGGTGCTGGAGTGTGTCCAAAGAAGAGCAGTGAAGCTGGTGAAGGGTGTAGAGCACAAGTCTATGAGGAGGATCTGGGGGAACTGGAGTTTAGTCTGGAGAAAGAGAGTTTGAGGGGAGACCTCATTGCTCTTTACAACTACCTGAAAGGAGGCTGTAACGAGGTGAGTGTAAGTCTCTTCTCCTAAGTAACAAGCAACAGGACAAGAGGAAACAGCCTCGAGCTATGCCAAGAGAGTTTTAGATTGGATATTAGAAGAAACTTCTTCACTGAAAAGGTTATCAAACACTGGAAGAGGCTGCCCAGGGAGGTGATTGAATCACCATCCCTGATGGTGTTTAGAAGATCTGTAGATGTGGTACTTAGGGACATGGTTTTGCACCGGGCTCAGTAAAGTTAGCTTAATGGTTGGACTCAGTGATCTTAAATGTCTTTTCCAACCAAAGCAATTCTGTGAATTTGAATAATCAGTGAATAATCAGAAAGGAACAGTTCAGGAATACTTTTAGTGTTAATGCACTTGCACACTGCTTAATTACACACCTTATTTAGTACCAGCCTCTTGACAACACAGTATTCAATTTATGTTGTTTACTCTATGCACTGGCATTTGAGAGGCTCTGTCAGTCAATGTAACATTTTTGGGATGTCAGTGCTGGTGATTTGCACCTTAACGTAAGGCTGTGGATGATACTTGCTGTTGACTAGAATAGCTGCCTATTATTGTTGTCACTTTAGCATGAGCTGTGTTACACTGTTGGATCAAATTAATCTCTTGTGCTGCTGAAACAAGGTGATTGTGTCTGTGATAAATTTATTTGTTGTCTCCTAGTTGTGTGTAAGCAAAAACTTGTAGTGATAGTGACATCTGGGAAACACCTATTGCTACTCTAGTATAAATAGCACTTCAGATGCTTTTTCCTGGTATTTTGTGGGTTTCAAAATTTCCCTTCCTGTCATCTTGTTCCTGTCATTTGCAATCTATTTGCCAGTTGTAGTACTTGATCCAGGATCAATAATTGGTCCAGGACTTCTGTGACATCTCTGAAATACTTCCCTGTGATTCACTGTAAGAAATGCAGCTTTCTGTGTGCCTCTAAGTTACCATGTGTTGACTAGTTGCATGGAGAGGACAGAGGCAGTACGGTCACAAATACTGAATTTCTATAAGTTTGTTGAAAACAGACTCTTGCTTAGAGGAAAGCTCACTGGTTAGTGGAAGCTCAGCCTTTCCTAGGAACCAGAGAATCTGTACATGAGGGAAGCTTCACATGGCTCAACTACATAAAAGTCTGATATAATCTTGCCCCTTTTAGAAACCAAAGAATCTGATATGAACCAAATACCTGTGGGAGAGCAGGCCTCTTTAGTTGTGCTGCTCACATCTACTTTTTATCTAAATTACCAGGTAGATGCTGGCAGTTTGATGTGATCCAGTATAGCACCTGACCCATCTCTGCAAACATTTAAGCAGAGTTTTCCAAGGTAGTAACTGCTTAGTTTATCTGATTATATCATGTTAGATCTAAGAAGAATGATGTTCTTAAGAAAGATGCTGGGATTAGTTTGGAATGCCCACTATCTGTAAGACAGTAAGAAATGCCGTATACAAGTTTCCTTCTATTTACTGAGGGCTGGGAGTTGTGTCTGTTGCATAATGTCCAAATGCAATTCATGATTTTTGATGAAGGAAGATCAGTAGTTGCTCTTGACTGTGACACTTCATTGTATTCAAACATGTAGTTATCCACTGGAGACTCCCAAAGGACTATACAAATAGCTTGTATATTTGGAGACGAGCAGGGAGAGTTTGCAAAAATCATCTCTTTCCACTTTGTGTTCCTGGCTGGCTGCAGAAAAAGTGGTTAAAAAACCCCAAGCATTACAGTTTGCTACAATATTTAAGGAATTCTCCATGAACATCTTCCAAATGTCAATGTTGCTATTGTAGCTATGGGCCTGTAGGAGTTTCCCCCTAATTCAGGGTTTCAGTGTGCAGGTTTGCCAGTGTCTTCAAGAACTTCTACAAGGAGCCTGGCTTCCTGTTGAGCTTTCATATGGGAAGTAGTAATCCAACTTTGAAGGGCCAAAGAAAAAAGATCTTTGCAGCTCCAAGTCAGCTGTGGAAGGCATAGTGTGCAAATATACTTTGGCAGGAAACATATGAAATATGAAGTCTATTTCTTGGCATCTTCACTGCCAATACTCCCTGTGGTGGTTAGGCTTGTTTTTCTTCAAAAACACACAAAACAAAACAAGCTGAACAAAATGAAAAAAGCCCTACCAAAACAGTTGCCTTTAAATCAATGCCACTTCCCTCAGTACAGAATACTGGCACCATAAATCAATATGTCTAAGGGATGTTTTGGATCACAAGGATGGAAGTATGCACTGGAATTGGGCAAAGCAGTCAACTTCTGTGACATTTGGATGGGGGATGGGAAATTGCCTTTGAGCTGAAAGCTTGCTTTTGGCCCACAAAACTCCGTCATTTTTTAGAGCCTTCTTTTCTTTCCATCTTGGGAACATGTGCTGTGTCTTAGGAAAGTGAATGTGTACTTCAGTTCTTGCCAATGCAAAGCATTGTTGTCTCTCTTCACTGTATAGGATACACAGATGTGTTCTAGTGTTTCACCGGGTTTACTGGATCTTCTTTGTCCTGCCCCAGTCATTAACAGGACAGATGAGACAGATCTCTGTTACTCTGTTATAGGGTAATGTTTACAGGGCAGCCTATACCTATTCTTCTCTGGCAAGTTGTATTTGACCAAACCTAGAATAAAAGTAAATAATTTCTTTCATCTGTTTATGTGGCTGTGGACAGATGTATATATGGCTGTGGATAGATTCATAGAGGAGATTGTACAAATCCAGTGTAACTATTCTTAGGAAGTGTTGCAAAACCCTTCTACTTCGCTGAAGTTTCTCTGCCACCATAGCGTTTGTTTACAGTATCTGTTAGCACTCTATCCTCTTTAATGAAAAACACATATACCACTTCTATCTGTTGCATCCTTGCAGTCTCCAAGAGACATGTTGGTAGCATATACAGAAGAGATGGAATCTGTTCAGTTGCTGAAATAATGGACAGCAGGACAAAGCCAAATACAAGGGAATCAAGAAGAATACAGTGAATATATGTTTCTAACTCCTTATTCTGATTGGTAGACTGGCTGTTGTCAGACTGGACCACTGGCCTAATTTAGTATGGTGATTCTTATATGCTCAAAGAAGTCACCTTGTGCTACATGCTTTCTGCAGCCACAAGGTTATTTTGCTCTGTGCTCCCTTCAGCTGCACCTTAAAACATCTACAGAAGAAATCAGCACTATATGTATGAATAGATTTAACAAATAAAATAGCTCGCCAAACCTCTCTCCCTTTGCTTCTCGTTTTCAGAATAAAGCTGTGAAATTTCTCTTATTTCACCATGACTGGTCTGTGAAATTGGGCTTTGCTCTCTTTGGTTTACTGAAGGCCTCAATTATAAGATCAGGCTCTGTGACCGTAAGCTTTGCCTGGCATGGAAATTCAGTTTGGGAGTGATTTGTTTGGGTCTATGTACACACAGGATGCAAAAGCTTTTCATACAGAAGGTTTTGTCTGAAGTAGAAAGCCAACCGACCTTTTGATGTCATTCTTGTAGGTAAATGATCTGAATGAGTCCATGCTGATTTTTCTTGTGCGTGTTTAAAAAGTCATGATCTTACTACAAATGTTTGCGTTTGTTCCTTCACACCACTTAACTACTATTAGAAGATTAAATAATATGAAATGTAACCATACGTGTGTGACCCCAGGACTGATTAGCACTGTTCCTTCAGTTATCTTAAAATATTTGGGTGTAAGGGAGGTATTACTTAAGACCATTTTGCAACTTTTAATGGAGTCTTAGGGGGCCTGAACTAATGGCTGATCCTGCTCAGAGTTGCAAAACATTTGTGTGTTAGAGACAGTTGTTTCATGGTACTGACTAATCTATAGTGAAATAGCATGCCTGAATTGTCTGTGTAGTGTAGATGTCAGGGACTTGGCATTAACTACTTCAATGTAGTGATCTATTCGTGTTGCAACAGGTTACTTGCAAATGGAAGTCTCACCCACATCACAGAGTAGCTGTAGGAGACAGGACAACACAGCCTCCACTGTCTGAATCTGTCTCCTGTTCTGATCTCTGTATCTCCTTCAATGAAATGTGAATACTGGAGCCCTGGCTGTGTTTTCCTATTTGTATACTAAGTAAGATTTCTATGTCAGTCACACATTCACTCTAGTGACTGAATTGAAAACTGATGCATTTATCCCGTACAACTGGTTTCGTGTGAGTGTCTGATAATTGTGTTTCACAGAAATAAAGCTAACTTTTCTGTGACCAAGTATTGATCTGAAGGATTTAACTGCATTTTGCTATTTTGTCTAGGTTTTTATTCTTCTTTAATGAAGCCTTGCCATTGAGACTAAATCTGCTGGAGTTAGATATTCTCTGTAGCTTATCTTTATGACTAAAATAATTTCCGGGGGGGTGGGGTTGGAAAGCGTAATGCAATCTGCACTGTCATTTTTAGAAGATTGCAGGGGATTATTTTGACTTTCTATTTATATATAGTTATATAATTTTTTAATTTTCTTTTTTAAATTATAACGGAGCAAAACTTTTTATTTGCTGTAGAGAAGGATTGGGGAGTTGCAGCCATAGGTGTAAAAGCTTGCTTACAGCAGTTATAGGTGACTGTGGAAATCTATTGAGAACCTGAGGTCTGTAATGTATGATGTAGAGATGGTGATTTTGATGTCTAACCAGTAGAAATGAGATTTAGTGATATTTTTGAAATGAATCTCAGATGATACTGAGCTCTCTAAAAGCAATCCTTAAAACAGTGCTTGTGAATCCCCACAGAAACTGTATTTCACTGTCTTTAAAATATTTCTATTTTTAAATTATAATTACTCAAAACAAATGCAGACTATTGAAAAGTGTTGATTTGTAAAGTGTCCCTAGAGCTATTTATCCAAATAGCAGGAAATTATTTATAATATTTAGGCAAGAATAATCTGCTATATTATTTCAGATAACCCTTGCTGTATTTAATTTTGGGGATATTTTAATCCTCCTGAAAATTCTTTATCCCTTTGTGGTACATGTCACCACTGTAACTGTAGTCTATTAAAGATGCATTAAGATATCTAATCTGTCTGTTAGGTATCTATTAGTACGTAACAGATACATTACATATCTATTTATTTTGGATGTTTTTTCTTTCCCTTTAAGGAAGGAATAGTACTGCAATGTTACTGGCAAGCAGCTCAGCTGTTGTAATGTGCTTTTCTTTAAAATGAGTTAAGGTAGAGTATCAGGTTTGAATGTTTTCAAATAATCAGAGGTGTTGTGTGAGAACATACCAGCCCTCTCAGAAAGAAAGAGGGCAAAAAGCATGACCTATGAGTGGACTACAGGCAACGACAAATTGGTTATTATTCAGGTAACACTGTTAAGATGAGAAGGCCGTCTCAATCCAAAATGGTTTTGAATTGGATTTGTGGGTAGATAGTGACTGATGTGGGAACTGTAAGAAGTAAATATCACATGATGAGGAACTGTGTGAGGTTCTGTTCCTTAATTGACTTGAAGGTATTTTGAACTGAGGACAGTAGGGGGTGGTGTGAGGAGGAATACACTGCAACTGTTTCAGCTTTTTGGGATTGTTCTAAATTTTTTTGCAGCGTTCCTGGTTTTTGTAAGTAGTATCCTGGAGTAGTCTGTGGGTTTTTGTGCTTCTACCTCCCTGTCCTTCAAGAAACACAGACAACTTCTATTTTTAATTCAGCCATGTTTTAGCAGCAATAAGTTTCTTTTTATTGATTTATTTGTTTGTTTGTTTAGCTAAGTGAGTTAGGTAGTAAATAATAGGGAAGGTGAGATGCCTTGAACAAAATATGTCATAACTAATCTTTCAGTGACTGGTGTTGGGAAAACAAATTATTTGTGTTGGAAGTCTCGGGATTTAAAGACACAAAGGCTTGGAAATCTGATACTGTCTGATTTTCTTGCTATGTTAGTGAATAAATTTCACAGGTGGCTTAACACCCTGGGTTATTGAGTCTTTGAAAGGCCTGGTAAAGACCTTCTGTTACAAAGTATGGAGGGGTTTTAACAAGTTTTTTTGGAATTACTCATGCCACATGAATAGAGTGTTTTGGTTTGCTTTTTATTATATCTAAGAGAGAACCAAAGATTGAGAGAGAAAACATTTGAGAAAAGGCAAAATTAAAGTGAACAGAACTTAAACCAAGAAGTTGATACAGACATTGGATGGGTTATGGGCAAACTGGTGTGAAAGTAGAAATTTTGGTCCTGGATTTAGTCTTTTTGGTAGCCTTTGAGGCCATGTCAGATAAGAGTGATCTTCCTTCAGAAATGAGATCATTATTCCTAGCACTGTGCTGCAGCACTGCATGAAGACAGTTTGACAAGGAAGCAGTTCCCTGAGAGATGCAAATTTGTTAAGACACAATTTCCTTTTGTTGTGACAGAAGTTGGCCTGTTCACAGCTCTGGCATAGCATCAGAAATACTCACTCTGTTAGTAGTAAATTTTTTTTCTCCCATATCACTTATCGGGTCTTTTTTCTCTTTGCTTGCCCATTAGGGTAATCCTGTGAGCGGTGTTATTTCACACACCAAACTTGTAGTGGAGAGAAAGGATGGAGTGGAGGAGTAGGTCTTTGTGTGCAGCTGATCTCCACCCTGTTCCTACGGACTCAGTCCATGCTATGGATGACTGTATGTGTGTTGAATTTGCAGAGCCAAACGTGGTAATTCATGCTGGAGCTATTACAAAAAAAATAGGAGATTTTGTGATAGTTTTCTTCATGCTGAGTGTCATTCCACCTGACTCTTTCGGGCAGCCTTTTGTTTGTAAGTTTATGTATTAGCAGGACATTAAGATTTATTCAGTCTCGGGGCTCACAAATTGTGCAGACTTCTTCAGTAAATTTCAGTAAACTGCATTTAAGTCAGGACAAATAAACAATTAATTTGCCCTCAAATCTGGCATTCTTAGAGATAAAAAGATCCATGTGCCCACGGGATTACCTGACAGTCTCTATTTTATGCAGTTCTGTTTACTTCTGAAATGTTGGAGCAACTTTTTTACCTTTTTAATTATTTTTATTTATTTAATTAATTGGTGGCAGGGGAGACACCCAATCTGCATCTTTTTACTTTGTTTTTGTTTATTTTTGTTTATTTAAGTTTGTTTATTAAGATGGTTTTGTGTATTAAGCTTTCTTTTACCTTGCAACAGAAAGATCTAAGGCCATTTATGTCATTCTTCTGACACAAACTGAGTTGCATTTTGGCTTTCAGGTTCTGCTTGTGGCTTGCCTGCTTCATGTTGTAACTAGCATCACCTCCAACCCAGTGAGCAGTTCAGAGTGGCATTGCCTCTGAGCTTGGAAATGCAGAGTCATGCAGGAAAACCTGAAAGGCATCTGGTTGTGCTAATTGATCTTCCTTGTTTCCACCAGTCCCACCTTACTCTGAGAGGAAATACAAATAACTTTGTACTGTGTTGGGGGGAGGACAAAGCAGAATTGTCTTCAGTTTGTAAATTGATGAAACATGTATATGCAAGACTGTGACCTTCCTCTATGCATAATATTTACAGGCCATTATCTCCAAGTACACTGACTATTTAAAATAAAGCTCCAGTCCTGCTTTGGTGTACACACAAGTGTTGGAGTTTGTATCTTTGTGGATCAGTGACAAAACCATTTTAAAACCAGAATCTTCTGAAAGGTGATTTTTAGAGGAGGCACTGTAGGGAGGGCTGAAATGCTTTTGAAGATCAAGTCCTTGGGCAATTAAGTAAGTTGGAACCTGAATTCTGGAGACAAAGATAACATTTAAGGAAAGTAAGTATCAGCACCTATTTTTGAAACTCTTGGTTACCATTTCTTGTCATTGTAATTGCACCTGTATATAAGATTTTTTTAAAAACAACAATAACAGAACAACAACAAAAAACAAACCCAAACAAAACCAGTGACAAATTAGATTGAAATCCAAATAATCCCTTGGGGTTTAGCCTAACCTACTTTTAATTGTTGGTTTGTTGTTACCACAAGGGATGTGGCATTCCAAGAAGGGAAGTCTTGCATGGGTGCTAGAAAATCAAAAAAGTCTTACAAGGTGAAGTCTGTCTCTTTTGTTTAAAGGACTCTGTTTAGGATTTCTGACCCTAAAACTAGGAGACTATGGTATAGGGACACTCAAAATCATGGCATATGCAATTTTAAGGCAATCTCTTTGCTTTTAAGAGACTTCTTTTCATGAAATACAGCAACTCTTTATTTCAAAAGTCATATGTACCAGTGTATGGTATTATCATTGCATTTTTCAAGGTTTTTAATTTGTTCTATCTATGTCTTCTTGACCTTTGCTTATAGCTTATTGCTTGTACCTGTTTTTTGCATCTATGCATCCTTCTTTCCATGTGTTTGTGTCAATGTTTATAAATGGAGATATACATAATTTGAAGCAGGTTTTGAGAGCTTGTGTTGTTTCCGAGTGTTACTCATAGTTGTTAGAATCATAGAATATGCTGAGTTGGAAGGGACCCATCAGGATCATCAAGTCCAACTCCTGTCCCTGTGCAGGACACCCCAAGAATCACACCATCTGCCTGAGAGGTTTGTCCAGACGCTTCTTGAACTCGGGCAGGCTTGGTGCTGTCGCTACTGCCCTGGGGAGCCTGTGCCAGTGCTTGACCACCTTCTAGGTGAAAAGCCTTTTCTTGATATCTAAACTAAACCTCCCCTAATTCAGCTTCCTGCTGTTATCCCGAGTCCTGGTCACAGGAGTGAGGAGATCGGTACCTGCCCCTTCTCTTCCCCTCGTGAGGAAGCCATAGACTGCAATGAGGTCACCCC
>VZRW01000371.1:67823-85049 GCA_013398125.1 Aegotheles bennettii
GAGCCCTGCAGAACACCACTACTGACAGGACACCAGCCTGATGTTACCCCATTCACCATCACTCTTTGTGCCCGACCTGTGAGCCAGTTGCTCATTCATTGTGTAACACGGTTGTCCAGCTGCATGCTGGACATTTTGTCCAGAAGGATGCTGTGAGAGACAGTATCAATCAAAAGGTTTGCTGAAATCCAAAAATTTTACATATCCTGGTTATCCTCGATAACTTAGGTGGGTTACCTTGTCATAAGAGGAAATGAAGTTTGACAAGCAGGACTTTCCCCTCGTGAAGCTCTGCTGGCTGTGACCGGTGACTGCATTGTCCTACGGGTGTTTTTTGATACCTCCCAGAATAATCTTTTCCATAATTTTACCGGGCACTGAAGTGTGACTGACTGGCCTGTAGTTTTCAGGGTCCTTCTTCCTACCCTTCTTGAAAACTGGAGCAACATTAGCCAGCTTCCAGTCAGCTGGGACCTCTCCAGATTCCCAAAACCTCTCAAAAATAATTGAGAGAGGCTTAGCAATGATGTCAGCTAGCTCTTTCAGGATTCTCGGATGAATCCCATCACGCCTCATGGACTTGTAGGTATCCAACTGTAGCAGCAGATAGTGAACAAGTCCAGGGTTAACTGGGAGTCGGTAGTTCTCGCAGTCATGGTCCTCCAGCTCCAGACACTGAGACCCCCTTGATCCATCATCAGTGTTGAAGATAGAGATGAAGAATGCATTAAACACCTCTGCCTTCTCTATACCTCTGTTGGTGAGGTGACTGTCCTTATTCTGTAATGGGCCAATGTTATTTCTACCCTGCCTTTCGCTGTGAATGTATTTGAAAAAACTCTTTTTACTGTCCTCCACAGTTCTGGCCAGCTTCATCTCCAATTGATCTTTGGCCACCCCTATGTTTTCCCAGCAGTGGTTAGCAGAATCTCTATTCTTTCCATGCCACCTGACCTAGCTTCCACTGGGCATACACCTTCCTTTCTTGCCTTATCTGTAAGAGAAGATGCCTGTTCAGCCAAGCCGGCCTTCTGCTTCGTCTACTTGACTTCTGACATTTTGGGATTACCTGCTCCTCTGCCCTTAGGAGATGATGTTTAAAAATTGACCAGCACTGATGAACCCCAGCACTTGCAAAAACATTTTCCCAGGAGACTTGACTCATAAGTTCCCTGAGCAGCCTGAAGTCTGCTCTCCTCATGTCCTGTGTTGAAGTTTTGCTGACACTTTTCCTCCTGTCAACGGAGACTTTAAATTCAATCACTTTGTGATCGCTGTGGCCAACGGCCGCCAATCAAGGCTTCACTCACGAGATTCTTTCTGTTGACGAGTAGCAGATCGAGGAGGGCATCCTTCTGAGTCAGCTCCCTTAGGACCTGTTCCGTCAAACTGTCATCCAGGTGTTTTAGGAATCTTCTGGACAGGGTTGTACTAGCTGTATGATGCTACCAGTTGATTTCTAGCAAGTTGAAGGCCCCCCATGAGGAAAAAAGTGGTTGATTTGAAAGTGTCCCTTAGTTCCTCAAAGAATAAATCATTGACCATCCTTGTCCTGAGCAGGAGGTCTATAGTATAGTGATACATAGTTACTATGTGTGTGAATTTGGTCTAGCTGCCTGAGGGTTCTCAATGCCACCGCACCTCATACCAACAATCAAGAAAACAATGGAAGGGTTGATATTCTGGTTGTTTGGGGTTTTTTTAGTGAGGGAGCTCTTTGTTCTGGAGATCATTTCCTCCACTGTGTGCTACAACCTTTATTGTCCTTTTGAGTTATTAATTTAAGAAGATTTTAAAGTAGCAAGGGATTTGAAGGCTTCAGTAGTTAGTAATAGATGTGTATTCTGTTGTTGACAATGTCTATCTTCTTAATTATTTTTTTTTCTATTATTGGGGTGTTTTGTGTTAATGCATTGTATTTGATAATCTGAGCATGGAGAAGGGAGGCACTGATGGCATAAGTAATTTTCTTAAATGTATCTGTACTTGACAACATTTATGAAAAGAACTGTGGAGAACAACTACTCATTAAAAAGGCTTGTAGACTAGTGTTGTTGATATCACTAGCCAAACTTCTCAGTGAATGCAAGAACAATTTCTACATAGGAGATATGCCCATGTTTTGGACACTGGATGGCATAATAAGGTTACATGCAGTTTGACATGTGTGTCAGAGTGACTGCAAAGGTCATAAACCAGGTATTACAAAGATGCAATGTTGAAGAAGTATTCTTTTCTGAAAGTTGTGAAACCCTGTTGAGGACAATATGCTAAATCTGGTTTCCAAGCAATCTGCCACATTTTGCCATTGCTTTGAAAGTTTCTTTGTGGAGTTTTGTCACCAGGATGTTATTGAGAGAAGTGTAGTGAAAAGTGGGAACATGTTTCATGCTGTCTGCTGGTGAAGTTTTTCTATTCAGGTAAAACAGGTAAGAGCTTTAGGTTCTGTTCTTCTCTTGTGGATTTCCTTCATCCCCATAAATTGTTTGAATACTGAAGACCTCTCTGAAATTTACAGACTGAAGAATTGGAAATTACAGTGGAAAAGAAAATCTGATGGAAGAGAGACCCAGTCCAGAATCATAATTTTCCAGGAAAACATTCCTTGAGTAATAACTCACGCACAAAGGCTGGTTCAGTCTTTAAATTTTAGTGAATCTTGTGTTAGCTAAGTCTGTGACATTAGGTTAAATCCAGAAACCTGATCCAGATCTTAATAAATTCAGTGGAGGGACTGGAGATCCAAAATGGTTTGATTTGTATTAACCCTCTCCTATGATGAGAAAAGCTAAATAGTGTGTATTGTTCCAGAGAGGATATTTCCTTATTTGTTACTCAGCAGGAGAACTTGGATTTGCAGTTGTGGACAGCTGACAGTAAAATGAACTCTTAACAGGATTGTGCATTTTGTAATTGTAAAATATCTTTGCTTCAATGTAAATGTATCCTTTAAAACATTCATGCTGCCATTCCCAGTTCTGTCCTGCACCTTAACAATATTATGTAGTAATGGCATCAACCACATCGTTCTTTCTATTAGTAAAACTTCAAACGTGAGCCCAGAATCTCAGTGAAGGTAAGTCTCTGAAAGTTATGGGAGTGGGGAATATGAGTAATGGTTTATCACACAGGCTTGCTAAAGCAAATGAATAACCTTGTTCCTCTGTGAATCCCCCCCTCCCCAGATAACAATGCTTAAACTTTATGTAAATAGCTGGAATACTGTGGAGGGCCTGATAAGAGGATTCCTTCATCCAAACTGAGTCTCTCTTATATCATATATCCATTCCATTATCTTGTGTGAAATACTTATTGCAATTTCTTCCATTTAGTGTCCTATATGCATTATCTATAACACATAATGGAGTATGTGTATGAATGAAGGACAATATCCCATAAAGCAAGAAAATTACTTGTAAGTTGCAAGCAGTGGAGCCTTAATGATATGATCTCATTATGTTAGGAAAAAATTCCCTAGTATCATCTTTTATGCTATAGAGCTTGATTTAATTTTCTCTTTCTTTTTTAATGTTCCACATATTTAATCAAGCTATGCTATAAAAGAAATAGATAATGATGTTGAAGTAAGTTATAGGGTCTATACCATGAATTCTTTTTTTAAATCTGTCCATTTAAAAGAACATAGAAACTTCCAGTGTGATTGTTACGTGAGAAGCATCAAACTAGGAAATTTGATGTAATATAATATTAGTACTAGTAGTAATAGTACCGTTTTTCCTCTTCAAGAATTGTGTTCTCAGCTTTGAAATATGGAGTGTGTGTTTTCATTTTTGAGTGCTCCGGTTTACTGTATGTAGATATTCTGAAGTTCTGAGGTTATTCAACAGCATTATTTGTAAGAAGGAAGAGGGATTAACCTAAGGTCTTAGCAAATACTGGTGTTGCATTTGTGTAGTCTGCAATGCTCTTATTTTCAGTCAAATAGTAATCGGCAAATAGGTATTAGAGAAGCTGCCTTAGGTTATCCAGACAACACTCTTATCATTGGAAGATTGTTATGTATTACACACTGTTTGGGACATTTATTTTGGTTACTTCACCAGTTTTTTGGCCTACACCTGTTCTTAAGAGTTTTGAATATTGGAAATTTCTTCTTTTCCTCTGCAGACTGTTCTGCAGTTTCTGTTTCTTTCCTGGATGTTATAGTTGTCTGCATTACCACATTCTTTTTTTTTTTTCCTTAACTGTCATTCATACTTGCATTTGCTACAGTAAATAATTCCCTTCCATCTTTGATGCATAGGTTTTCCTGTATTTCTAATTTTTTTATCATGTCTTTATTCTTCCTTTATTCACTATCTTTCTTTATTTGCTACTAGGCAAGCTATGAATATCAAGTGTTTTTCTTTGTTTGTTTCATTTTAAATATTTGCAGAATAGTCCTTCTAAGCAGATACTATTTTCCATAATTGATATCCATCAAGTTGTGCCATTATCTCTTTTGGGAGTGGAGTGACTGAAACCAGATGAAAGACTCAAGGCAGAGTCAAACATGGGCTCGACTGGACTGTGTCGCCAGTCTCTTAGTGGAACTTGCAGCCCCAGGACATGGCTATGTAGGTAGCACTAGGACCATGGTTGTGCTGCCTCCTCCCCTCACAACCTGTCTCTGTGGCCTGAGGAAACAACTTCAGGGAACAAGCAGACAGAGACACCAGCTGGTACTAACAGCTGCAAAAGCGGCACAGCAAAGGCTGGAGTACGTGCAGAGGGCAGCCTGCACTTCTGGCCGAGGCATTTGCTGCCCAGTGCTCACTGGTGATATATTCAAAACTTATCTCCATTTCTCTTTCTCAATCCTAGTTAACCTTTAGCTTCTCACGTTATATCACCTTATTCCAGACTTCACTTAACTTTGTGGTTGGGTGTCCTCTTTGAGGAAAACACTCCCTCCTCTCTGCCCCCCCAGCCCCCCGGCATTCCTCAAACTCTCTGGATGGTTACAAGCCCTTGCCATGCTCACTGTGTGGGCTTTTCCTCTGTCATGCTTACTGTCTTCTCTTGTTATAGGGGAGATCACAGCTACATTTCTGTACTTGCAAAGCACCTAGCACTGAAAGCAGACACTGTAACCATTTTTTTAGTTAACCTTTAGGAAATGCAAGAATAAATACAGTTGTTACTACTGCTAGTAGTAACGTCGGAGACCTGTGTCTGGTTTGTGGTTGGTTGTCTCCTGTATATTTAGCAGTGTGACATATAAATGCCTGTCTTAGCTGAGTGTCTTAGTTTCAGATTATCTCCTCAGTACCTATCTGCTTTTCCTTCCTCCTTTCCTTCTTCTTCATTATTTCTTATTTGTTGTGGTTTTGATATGTTGTTTCACCTCAAAAGCCCACTGTTTATGGCTGTTGGTGGACAATAGTCTTCAGTGGGTTTTTGCTCAAAACTCTTAGTTTTGGTTTTGTAATTGTGACCAAATTTCTGTCAAATCTGTCCTTAAAAATAAACAAAACCAAATTGTTGTATAATGTGATATGTTCTTAAATAGCTGTCAGGTACTACTTCGTATATGATAACATTTCTGTTGTGGGTGAGTATCGGAATGACTATTGCATTGTTACTTTTGTGTAAAAAGTCATACAGAAATAAACATCATTGCAAAAACTTAGGATAGCAAAATTTAAAAATGTAGCTTCTCTGGCTGCTTACAAACTGTGAGGAGTTTTGAAGTGGGAAGTAGAAACTGCTTAGTGATATGTCTCTTCATGGAAACATGAAGGTTAGGAAGTAGTGATCATTACACTTAATAGTGGAGATGTAACAATGCACCCTTAGACATACCCTTATATTTGACTAGAAGCAGGTTTTTATGCTTTGCTGTGTTTGAGGTAGAGCAATATAATCTCTTTTACCATTAAAATGGGGCATTAGTTGAAAAGGGATTTAAAGATGTGTTTTAAGACACATTTCATACAATACCAGAGATTTATCTGCAAAGCTTGTCCAAGTCTCTGGGTTCTCTCTCTATTTTGTTATTGAGCTGTGATGGGATTAAAAACCACCATGATGTGACTCCAGCTGAGCTATTGAATGAGAAGAACCTCTTGTTTTTATTCCGAGGCAGAACCCTTTGGTCAGACTGACCTGCCATTGACAGCACCTTTTAAAAAAGAAGGGGAAAACTTCTCCAAAGGTAACAGGATTTCGGTGTCACTTCCAACAAGAAGCAAAAGCTTTTTTTGGGTTGGGGAGAGAGGAGAAAATGGCTTTCTTCTGGTCACAGTTTGTTTCTGGGTCTGTTCCGTTTTGCAGGCATCAACTTTACACTGACATTCATCCCAGCCATTTTTTAAAAGCTCAGTTTTCATTGCATTTCAGCCTGATGCTAGAAATGTATAAGAAGGAAGTAAGAAGTCTTTAGCCATATGCCTCTCTCCCCATTTCTCTCTCTTTTGTGTAGATAAGAGCATAAGTATAAATGTATGTTTACATATTTGCACATTTAAATGCACACACAAACACAAAATCCAGGTATATAACTAAACATCTTCACCTAACATTAAAAGGTGAAAGAAAACAAAGAAAACTTAACATTTGGGAACTGCTCGTTTACTTGTTAGTGAGGAAAGAGAATCTGGAGCTCTTGAAAAGGAAGAACTACTGTACTTGCATTACACTGAACTGTGAACAATAGGAATAGGTAAATGCAATGCCTGGTTTTTTCTACTTTCCCAAAGTCTTTTTCTGTTCTGTTCCTAAGTGTTTGTAATTAAATACTGTTTTGAGGTGTGTGACTTATGAACAGTACCAAAAATTTGAGCAGAAACCAGGAGTCATTTGCTATGCTTACAGACCCTCAATTTATTTTGTAAATAACATGACAGTAATAAAAAGGTGCTGGTTTGTCCACAGGAAATTATTAGTGAGCAGCACATTTAAGAAGATTGAATCTGTGAAGAGATATTTCAAAGCTGCTGTGTAATTAAAGTTTCTGTTCATGAGTTGGAGTAGTTTCTTCCTTAATTGGATGTAGGAATGACACTTTGTTGGTGGTAATAAGTGGGGAAGGACTGCTGGGTCTTACGGTTAAGTGTTCTAGGAAAGAGGTAAATGATACGTTTTCTGATCCACTGAGTGTGTTATAGTAAATATGGCAAAAATATGACTTCTGTTGAGAAAAGTAGTGAATGAATAATAGCATATTCAGGAGCATGTACAAAGCAGACGCTCAGAAAGTAGTGGTTTTTGAGAGGAAACTAAATCATCATCAATTGCTCTTACTGGGGAGATGAGAATTGTGAGAATGGGACCAATAGCCTCTGCTAGCTTGCTCCTTGAAGTGCAGAGTTCCTGAATGAGATGTGACTATGCCCAGTACAGATCCTAGGAGATCCTCACAGAGATGCAGCACTTTGTGACTTCTTTTGTTAATAAATTGTATATTATTCCCCTTTTTAAGTGATAGAAACAAGGTCATCTTCCTGGGTACACTAGTGAATCCTCTGGAATTTTGCCCTGAATCCAAGAAACTGGTGGGTTTTGTTCCTTTTCTTTAAACACCATTATCAGAGATTCAAGTCCTATTTCTGTGATGTAGAACTAATTCATAGGCTTATGCTTTCTGAAGAGTTATGCCCAAATGTCAGGATCTTGCTGAGAAATTGAGACTATCCAATTGTTGTTTTCACAATAGAAGGGAACTATGCACTGTAATATGCTCTCTCTGTTTTTACAAACATGTTGTATCTACTGCCTGCGCTAGATTTAAAGCCTGACACTGAATTACAGAGGAAATTGAATGCAAAGTATTAGACACTTGTACAACTGGCTCTAGTCTCAAAAAGGGTTGTTCCTTTGACATGGTGAACTTCAGAAATTGATTCAGGTGCACTGAGAATTGATTTGAGAAGTCTCTCTGGCCTTGTGGGAGAGCAGTGAAAAGAAAGCTCAATAAAAGGATGTTGAAAAGGTAATCTGGAGTAATAGGCAGTAGCCAAGGTCAAGGAAACTGGAATAGGTGAACATTCAAGGGACACTCTGACTTTGAATTTGCATTTTAACTGATTAGGAAAGCAACATGATAGTAAAGGGCAGTTTAACGATAGAACTTTTTTTTTTTTACTATTAGAATTTTTTTCTCTTTTATGCTAGGTCTTCTAGAAAGATACATAAGCCACAATACCTAGAAAATTCTCAGGCCTATTCTTCTTTGTTTTTCTTACATCTTTCTTGTTGAAATGTCTTCTGCCTCCATTATACTGGTAGTATTTTTTTATTAAATGATTTTCTGATGCCTAGGAAAAGACACACACTACCAAAGAAAATGTTGCAGTTGGCTACACAGAAGAGGTTGCTAAAAATGCCAAACAATGAACTGAAGAGTGAAAGAGAAGACAATAAAGCAAATTTTAAAATCACAAACAAAATATATCTTGTTTACTGTCTTCTGGTTAATAATCTTAGTAATTACAGAATAGGTTTTTAACTTTCCTGGGGTAATGTGATTTTCAAATTGGTGCAGTTCTTAGTAGGAGCTACATCTGGAGGAGATTATAGATAACCACTTGAGACAGATCCTGGGCTAGAATACTAAACTTTACTGTGGAAAAACACTATCAAAAATCTACCTTCAAATAACAGAAAAATCCCTTTTTCAGGTAAATTGAAATTCATATTCTACAGGGCAATGAGCAAATTATTGCTAGCGTGGCAAATCAGAATAACCAAAAACTGTTGTGATCAATTCTAGATTTCATTCCTTATATTTCCTGAACCTGAACTGTGTAAGAGAACCTGACTTTGTGTGCATGTCTTATGTGAATGATTGGAGATCAGCAGGACTTTAAAACTAGGTGGATGTTTTATGAAGAATTTCCAACTCCAGGGAGCGGCGCTTACCAAGGCAATTCTTGAAGCAGGGACTGTGGTACAGTGCACTCCCTCCCCTTACAGGGCAGACAGTCGAGACCCAAACAGGTAGTCATTTCTGTTTAACATGGGAAGTTCCTGTAAGGACTTGGATGGATTAGAGTGACATAAAAAGACACTAGGCACTTCAGACCACTGATTCCAGCATAGGCAAAAATGCATATGGCTCTTTGGAGGTGTGAAGTTAACCAAGACTTAGAATAATGGATAAAAACATTGGCCTGTCAAGTCCAGTATGTCTATGAAGGGTTCCTATTGTTACCTATTTTCAGGATATATCACTCAGTTTTGCCCCTTCCTTAGACATCTTTTATTTTTTACTTCTCTCCTGGGATTGTTTTATGAAGTGATTTTCTTCACTGAGCATGCAAGCACACTTGTTAGGATTTGATATATGTAAACCATATATTTTATTATGCTCGATGTGTTCATATGGGATTCTTATTGATTTTCTTGTGTTCTAGTCAATGATGAAGTCAAGCAATAATAAAGCATGCATGTGCCGGGTTTGTTTTCTTTACCTCTGCTGTGACTTAGATAAGCCATTGTATTTTTTTTTTTAGATATGCTAAGTTCAGCAAAGAAGTAGCCCTCTCAAGTAAAACAATGTAGGATTACAGCAATAACTGCTGTTAGCTGCTGCCTTTGTACTTTGTAGCTAACTGTTGTGTGTTGAGAATCCTCCTCACTTCAGTTTTTTCTTTTACATTGTACAAAGGTCTTTCTGGATATTTGTTCAATAAAGGGCTTATTTCTGTTTTCAGTGCAAAAGTTCATATTGGTTGAAGGGAAGACTAGAGACGACCATCTAAAATAAATGCTGTGTGCGTATGAAACTAGCTTGGAACATACTGGTTTTTACACGTGTGACAAAATGTTGCTTGTCTACCTACAGATATTTCTGAAGGAGTCTTGTCATTATGGTATTAGGATGATAGCATCTTGAGAATACTTTCCTTGGCATTGGAAACTCGTACTACCCAACCTGTTGATGAAAAGTGTGTTTTATCCATGCTGCAAAAATGAACTTAATTGTACAGATATTGTGCTATATTTTATACAGGTACATTGTGTATGCCCAGTAAGGCAGAATTGCCTGTAGAAGGCGACCACTAGCTACTGCTTTTCAAATAATGCTGTCATGAAAGGTGCTGAGAGTTTTCAGTCTAGTGATTTCTTATTTTCACCTGAAGACCATTAAGTTCAGATTTGTGTAGCATGTGTGTATGAAACAAATGCTTATATTGTGGCGCACATTTTCAGCCTCCTGAATGCAAAAAAGGGAAAATATTAACCTCTTGTGTTTAAAGGACAGGGTTAAATTCCCTTCAGTGTTTGCTTAAAACATGTGGTCATTAATTTCCTGCTTTTCTGACATCTTGGAGGTACCAGATAAATTCCATGTTTTGATGTAAAACATCATTTCAAAGCATCATCAGAGAATAGAAAATAAAGTTGGAAATGTGCATGTTCCATCACTTAAAAGTACAGTCTCACAGAGGTTGCTGAAATTCCACAGTGTAAATATGGATATAAAGCAGGCTGGAGGTCTAACAGTCACTGTCACCAAAGATCAAAAAGAGAATTGGGAGGGAGAATCATGTGATGAACTAGTATTTATTTGCACTTTCTAAGAGGGTGACTTACCTACTATTAATTAGCACATTTCCATTAAAATAATAATGACATAGCTAATTACCTAAAAATGTTTTCAAGTTCTCTAAAGAACAAAATGTCTAAATCTGGAAAAAGAAAAAAATAATTTTAGCAATGGAAAGTCATATATTGTCAAGAAAACAAAAGCCATGAGGACAGCACAAGAAGACTGATTGTATGTTATTGCCTTCTTGAGGTCTGGGTCAGTATCCAGATATACTGGCAATGCAGCTCTGCTCCAGGTGACTCAGTACGAAGTCCATCAAGCATCAGAACTTAATAAATGTTCTCTGCCACTCAGTCATTGAAGGCTGGGCTTTGCACTTCCTGCCTTTCTTGAACTTATATATTGTTTTGGATTTTTTTTTTTGTTCTGTACCTGAAATTTAAAAAAAACCAATAAAAAATAAAAAATTGACAAGTCTTTATTTCCTAGTGAATGGAAATTGCATCTCTCCTCCCAGGGCTTGCTGAGGGTCAGTAACAACTTCTGTGAGAATGATTTATTGACTTCTCTACTCTGACCAGAATGAAAACTGTCACCAAAGGGCCTGTAGTCCCTAGATTCCACCTTGGCCTTCTCAGTCAATCTGCCAGAGAGATGGCTTTAGTTACATAGCAATTAAAAGACTTACTTCATGGTGAGTAACTAAAGGGAAGTGAAGGGCAGAGAGAGAAAGGTTAACACAGTGCAGCAGAAATAGTACAGACCGCTAATTCTGTGCTCATATAGAAGTCTCTCCCATCATCTCTCCCTGCTCTTCATTTTCCACTTTAACTTTGTAGATGTCTTTTGTACCATCTTTGGGAACCTTGGAGGCTTTATGAAAAGGTTTAAAATGGGCTAAAAATGCTAAAAGTTTGCTTCATGGCATCTTAAACTTAGCTTCATGAGAGATCAAGGCCCATGTGATTGTGAACAATTTTACCATCCTAGGACTTCTTCTTTTTCCCCTTCTAGCTGTGGCCTTGTTGGCCAGTTTAATCCAAATTTGACAAGAAAGGTAACAACCTCCACAATGCTCTTGCCCTTAGTACTTAGCTGAGAAAACACCCTCACAGGTATAACCTTTACTAGGCACTAAAGACTACAAGTGAAAAAGCTGTCTTGTGAAAGTTGTAATTTAAAGGAAATTTTAAATTAATGATTGCACCTTGTTGGAAACCAACTGGCATACAAACCCATAGGAAACTTGACTTCATCGCTTCCTTTTCTTATGGTCCTACTTGTTTTGTGATCAGCCAGCTGCTTAACATCCCTGGAAGAGAACTGTCCCTGTGGAAATTAGAGCAGTGTCTATGTGAATATCAAAGGCACTTCATTAATACAATTCTTTTTGTTGAAACCAAGCTTATGCAGAATCAAAGCATCAGGATTCTCTTTGTGTTACCTTTATGGTGGTTTTGGAGAATTAATGTCTTCATGCTATAATCTTCTGCACTGTGATATACCAGGGAGGAAACAATGCTTTTTGGATGGCTGGTTGAAATGATATGCTTTTCTTGCTGCTTATTGGTTTGTTGTCTTGTTGCTTAATAACTGGTGTATTGCGTGGGCTCCAGGCCGTCAGGTCTTACAGAACTGCTCTTCTAGTGGTACTTAGTGATTTACACTGGGTACAAGATTCTGGCATTGTCAATTTTACCTTGTTTGGCTGCAGAGATGGATTGTATCAGGGAATATATACCTTTCTTATTGATAGGGCAGCCAGTTTTTGATTGGTTTTGTAGAAGGACGCTTGCAGATGTATTTTGTTTTTAGCTACAGCTTCCTTTCCTAGCTGACTTTCCATGGTGAAGAACTGGCATCAAAACTCAATACTACAGCGGTGCTGTGGAGACTGAAATGTAATTCAAGCCCTGTTTTGCTAGATTCAGTAAGTGCACAGATGTTTTTATTCCAACAGATACTATAAAGAAAATAATATTAAACTTCACTGAATATGTTGATCACAAAAGGATTAAATGACATCTCAGGCTTGCCAAGGAAGTCTGTGACATAGCTGTGCACTGAACTCTGGAATTCTGCATCTCAGTGTAGTGTTTTAATGGCTTGATCCTACAATTATTTTACCAGGGAAGTGTTTAGCACTGTGTGCCAGACTGGCTTTTATATGTGAACTAGAAAGTAGATCTTTTTATTACTAAATCCTCTCTATCAAACAGACTTTTGGTGGAACTTAATGCCCAAGTATATTTTTCAGTCTAGAGAAGAGCAGGCTCAGGAGGGACCTCGTCGCTCTCTACAACTACCTAAAACAAGGTTGTAGTGAGGTGGGGTTTGGTCTTTTCTGCTATGCTCATAGTGAAAGGATGCGAGGAAACAGCCTTCAATTGCAGCAGGGGAGGTTCAGATTGGATATTAGGAAAAAAATTTTCACTGTAAGGTTTACTAGATATTGGAGTAGGTTGCCCAGGGAGGTGGTGGGGTCATCATCCCTGGAGGTGTTCAAGAGGCGTCTGGATGTGGCGCTGGGTGATGTGGTTTAGTGGTGATGTAGGTAGGTGGTTGGACTGGATGATCCTTGATGATTTGATGATTCTATGATTTGAGATTTATAGCAAATAATGAAGGCAGTATGAGTTTCTCCTACCTTGATCTGCCAATTAATCTTGGTGTATTCATTGCTGGAGCAAATAGTTCCCATGTCAGAGTTGAAGATTGTTCTACCTGTCTGAGAGAATTTCATGTGAGGTGGACAAAGATCCCTGGGGCCTGTGTAAGAGAACTGATTTAATTTAATGTGCATACTAATGTGAATTTGAAATAACTCACTTTTTAAAATTTTTTTTTTTTAGTGCACAGCTTCACACATCCACAGAGTTCTCAGTGAAATGTCCATTTATTTCCCATTGATCAGCTCACTGTAAGCAAAGTATAAAAAGTTCATAGCAAAGAAGAAAGTTAGTGGAATTGTAAATTAAAAACCTTGGATAAAAATGTTAACAATTTTGATTTATAGTATTGTCATTGAACCCAATTTAAATTTTAGTCACAACGAATAGTAAAAAAAAAAAAAAAAGCCTTTGCTGTAGAGGGTGGCAGCAAGTCTTGCAGATTTTTGGCACCTTCCTGGTAAGAGATAAGGGCTTCATCCTGTCATGAGAATTATCACTGTGATTTATAAAGTCTGTGTAGCAAAGGAAATCATGTTGGCAGACCTGAAATAATATCTGGAGTTACATTGTATCCAGAATGTTTCCTATTTATTGAAGCTGTTTGATATGCATCAAAGTCCTTGGGAACTGGAAATCTCCAAAGCTTTTTTTCCTCCAGTATCCAGTGGAAATGCACCTCCCTGCTCTGGATACATTCATTGCTCTAAATCCTCCATATGTGTATGATGAAGAAGAAGAGTTCTAGATATGGCAGGATGCTGAGTCTTGGGAATCCTGACCCAGTGACCCCACTGAATACTGTGTATCTCTAAACATGAAAGTTCATTTTAGCTTTGCCATATGTCTTAATGCCATGGAGAGTCTATCAGCATAGATTTAACTGTGTGTATAGGTATAAAGAAAGTATCAAGATCGCAGTCTCTGCTTTTATTGTGGATTCCTGTACTAAAAGGCTGCCACCACCCAAATGGACACTGAGTTCATCTAAATGATTTGTTTTTCATTTGAGGAGACAAAAGCTCTGTCAGAGTTGTATGCTGGAACAGCTCCATCAACTAAGGTTTTTGGAAGGGAAATGAAGTCTAAACAGCGTTTTGGGGGCATGATTTGGCCTGAAATGAAAAACAGATTTTTAAAAAACTACAAAAAACACACCCCAAAAAAACAAACAAACAAAAACTAATTGTTTTGGGGGAAAGAGTAAGTCAGAACATTCTTCAGAACTTTTGTTAAAACAGTTTCTAGTGAAAAGAACCAAGAATTGCTCAAAATAAGTTTTAAAATTCCTAAAGTAGCACATAAACTAAGAGTCAAACTCTCAGGGTAATTTATTAGTGCTGTCTTGTAACTAATTCATGGATCATTGTGTGGTGTGATGTAGATGATGCCACCAGAGATGCTCTCACCTTTCCCAGCTACTCCTTGTCAGCATCTGAGTGCTAATGGCTAGGTATCTGTGTCTACATTTCAAGTATGTTAATGTGTATTATACATGATCCTAAAAAGTCAGCAATTCTTCATTTTCAGGCTTGGACTAAAAGTTGGTAGCGAACTCTGATGGAGATGAGGTAGAGCTGGTGTCATCAAAGCAGTCTGTGGAATGATGGTGGACAGTGGTGCTTATTCCAACTCATACAGCTTGATTTGCCGTGGAGATAAAGATAACAGTAACTGGCTCAAAATTAAGCAGGTTTTGTGGCTTATTAATGATTGTTTATTCATGTTCACAAAAGGTACACATAAGCCCTCAAATCTGGACCCTCTCTGCATCTTCATTTACTCTCAGCCAAAAAAAACCCAACAAAACAGGGCTGGGGGTAGAATTAAGGGGGAATTAGAAGATCAATTCTGATCAAACCAGACTTAAAACCAAAACCAGAAAAGCTCTGCTTTAAACCTGTGAAAAGTACTGTTTCCCTTGTTAGCACTTTTCTAGCATCTATAAACACAAATCTACCCAGCTTCTGGTCTCTCTGTACCTTCTGTTGCAGCTTCACCCTTGGGTAAGATGCAAGGCAAAATCTCTCAAAGGGACCATCCAACTTACTAGTAAAACTAGCTGTACCATAAAGATTTTTCTTTAAATAAAGGTGTTTAAAATTAATCCTGGAAGTGGGTGATCTTCTTAAGTGGTCTCTTAATGAAATACGTTTCCTATTATAATGTAAGAGTTTCATACAGACTAATCAGATTTTAATTAATTGGAAATATAGTTTTGACTTCTTTGGATACTGGATGTGACCTTTAATAATTTTCTGCTTTTATGAAACTCGTGCTTCTCTGAATTAATAGATGACAGAAGAGAGCAAGGTCTTCAATTTGTTATGAATTTTACTCTGAAATTACGTGTGTCGATAGTCCTGCAGTGTAAAGGAGTGTTGGCAGCAAACGATAAGGAATGTCAAGGAAAGGGCAGAAGTGGGGAAGGGATTTTAACATACTAATATCATGCTATGTCCTCTTTTTGATCAGCTGCAATGCCAGTGGCTGTCAAAGCTCTCGGGGATCTTCTCAAGAAGGACTTCCTGAGACATATCTCTCTATTATTGACAGGCTGGGAAAAGTGTCTGCATGTGCCTCTACAAGTGTATGTGGAGGGATAGAGTTTGATCCCTTTTATTCTGGATCAGGAGAAAAGATGAAATACTACGTGATATTCTGATTCTCATTTGTAATTATTGTAATTCGATAAAGTCTTTGCTGCTGTATGCATGGTCATTTCTTCTGCACCTGTGGTGTAACATGAGGAAGCTCTAGTAATTATAGATTATGGATATCTGTTTTTTGTATATTATGTAAATGTATGTCTGTATAATCCATGCCTATGAAATATGTGTTAGTCTAGAGGGATTGTAGTTAATGGTAAGGCTTTCTAAGAAAGGGATGAAAAGAACCTTTGCTTTCAATATCTTTCCAGAACTGCTGCAGTAGAATGTTCCAATTTCACATACTACCAGGTTTCTAATGTCACCTGGGAGTGAGAGAGTTTTAGCATGGCAACATGCTCAATACTCCGTCTTTATGTTATGTCCTAGCTTTGTGAGACACTTGTTAATTAATTGAAATATTGAAATATAAGCAAATGCTTATAATGTAATTGTATTTGGGATGAGGCCTTTGGGCAAATTGAGATAAATGAGGGATGGAATTGTCAAAATTTTGACTTTTTTGACTGGGTGCATTTGCCACTTCCCTACTACATCCACACCCTGCTTTTCAGTGGGTCAGTGTCCTTTGCTCTCTTGTTTTGAGGTTAATACTAAAATGTCCTCTGCTGACATAACTACATGGAAATGAAAGAATTTGCAGGAACAGTTGGGTCTTCTATTTTTCAGTAATGTCAGTGAAATGATCTTGCTAATCTTGAACTTAAACTTGTAATTGCATGAGATGAAAGTATAACAGCAATACTGCTGGTCTGATTTGCAAAAGCAGCATCTTTAGCTCTCAAATTGCCAAATACTCTTTAGGAAAGCTGGAAATTTTGACTCTTGTCCTTTGGAAATTCTCCCCTCAATCAACTCTATTAATTCTGCCCTTTGATAGCTGCTGCAATGGCATTCCATAGTATATTTTTTAATGGAAATTTTTCTGTCTGTAGAGGTTGATCAGAGTGCTAACTGATTGTTGATTGATAGAGCAGCCCCACTGACCATTACACTCAGGTGTTGATTGTTTGGTAATAATAAGGTTAACTACTTAACAATGGGCAGGACCTTAAAAGGCAGGGCTGGGGGCACCAGGGTACCTCAGTGCCTGAGCACCAGAGGAGAGAGCAGGACATGCTCTGTGTGGTGGATGTTGATAACTGCTAAACCTACAATACCAGCAAGGACATCAAGTGCTGGAAGGGCGGCCAGCTCTGCGCTCCGGGGCAGCTGCTGCCAGATTGAGGTTACATCGCCTGGATCCCCAACGTCTGGTGACCCCGACGTGATCCGGTAAGGAACCTTCGGGGATCATAACGAAAAGGCAGGGGAAGGCTGCTGTCGGTGGAACCTTGGGAAAGGTGTCTGGGCTGTCTGAGAGAGACAGGGCTTTCTGAAAAGGATTGTAAGA
>VZRW01000371.1:85311-136308 GCA_013398125.1 Aegotheles bennettii
AATCATCCCAACCTCTACCTACCCCCTCCCCCTATTTTTTCCTGATGCTCTTAACGTAATAGTTTTGAGGAAGAGTCTGTGAGACTGTATGGCAAGATTTATAGACTAGAATGCATGAGAGATTATGCTGTAGCTAAAAATATACGTGATCAAAGATACTTATGCTTACAATGGTGATTTGCCAGGTCCTTTGGGAAGTACAATTTGTATTTTTGCACCAAAGAATGACTTCAATTTTTGTAAGCCAGGGAAAATACAAATACGGAGAATCACAGTGAGGCCCTTAGTGCAGGAGAGTGACTTAGCAGTTGTTTAATATAGCTTGTTTTGGTGGGTTTTTTGGTGGTTTTTTTTTTGTGTTGTTGTTGTTTTGTTGTTTTAAATAGAAACAGGATTTCAGTCTGTGATGATTTCCCTGAATATTTCTTTATCTTTCTGGACTGTCATTTGTCCAGCTGCCCTCCAGAGTAGAATCATGCAGGCTATGAAGTGCTGAGAGCAATCTTCATGTTGCTGTAATGTGGAGGGCACAGGGAATGGAGAGGGTTTCTCCTCATTTCCTCTTCTGTAAGTTAAGACTGGACTGGCAAAGCAAGGATTCCTGCTGCTTATTCTATAGCCTAGCCAGCCATCATCTGCCTGCTGAAACACAGACAGCTTGATGTGCATCCAGGGTGTTCATGCTTCTGATGCAGCTTAACAATACAGCATGCTATGCAAAAGCTTGAAGAAGTGTTTAGGGCCCCTTCACTTAGCCCTCCTTCCTGCATTTACATGACCTTTATGCATAGAGATGAACAGTTTGGGGCCTTGCTAGCCATTAGGACTGGAAGATGTTTCTAAGGATATGGTTGATGCTTTGCTGCCTAGTTCAGAATGTTGTTACATCCCACACCTGCAGTCTGGAGGCTTGGCTGGAGGGCATTTTATTTTTCATTGTATGCAGCTGTATGTATCTGATGAAACCAAACAGTACAAATGTTTCTTGGCACTACAGTGACTGGTGGAGCAGAAGGCTTTTGTCCATGGCTTCTGGCCTTGCTACTACTGTTGATGTAGGTGCTGTAAAAAAGGAATAGGGGTCTCTAGTCCTGCAAGCACAGTTGCCTAGAAAGATTTTTTTACAAAGAAAGCTCTAAAATGATGTTGATGTAAGTAGGTAATTATAGAGGTGGTAACTAAAGTAGATTTATCAAAAAACAGCTGTTAAAGCTGAAAGTACCAGATTAAAAAGGTGTTTGGTGAACTAAGGACGTGTATGGGAGATGATGAGTCAAAAGGGATCACCTGTCATGCTAGAGATGAAGTGATTTTTATTTACATGCAACTTCACATTGAATCCTCTCTCTTTTGAGAGTCCATTCAAAAATCTTTGGTTTGGTTCTAAAATTTTGGTTTATGTTTGAGGGGACAGTAAACATCTCATTGATTACAAATTTATTTGCAAGCACTAATGTGTGACACAGCTCTTGAGAGGTAATATCAAAAATGGATGCTTTTGATGGCCAAATGAACAGCTTTTAAACATGAACTTCAGTATCCCTTGCTGCCAGAAACCTTCAGTTGGTATTTCATCTTTGGTGTGTAGCAACTGTGCTGACAACTAAAGGCTTGATCCTTAGACTTGTGAAGTCAGTGGCCCGGCTCTCAGAGGCATCAGTGATTTAGGATCAGGGCCTGAAATGGCAATTCTCTGCCTTACTGGAGGTGTCATCGTATCAGCCTCTGCTACAAGGCGAAACATGGGCATCTTCAACCTAGTTCTTAGGTGCTGACTAAAAGAAGCAGGACTGTCTTTTGCATTTGGTTTGTGTTTATTGAAATCAGCATTGTACACTTGTAGTTTGAAAAAGTAACACTTCAGTTCCTTTTAAGAATAGAAAACATCTATTTGAACCCATCATTTAGATTTTATTTAACAAACAATTCCTCCTCCCTCCACTCTTTTCCTTGTTTTGTTGTCACGGATGGTACCAGGCTAAGGATGAAGAAGAAATGGTAAGTTATTGAGTAGTCAGCCTGGGGCAGGTGGGTGAATTAAAATGCATGTGAAAAAAAAGTGTTGCACTGTCACTTTCTACATTATTTTAATAACAAGTTTTATTGGGCTGAATATATTTACGCTGGTGTTTGTATAAGCAGCTGTATTCCCATATTCTATTCAGTAACTCATTACAGCTTAACGTGGCTTTTGTTACAGTGCTGGTTGTGGTATTTTGATATGGCATACGGGAGAAAATGATCGAGCACAAATGCTGAGAGAAGGTGTCCTTAATAATCAGTTAATGCAACCATAGAAGGGTGAGAAGAGAGAGTGTTTGCAGCTTATTTTGCAGTTTATGACATAATTTATTAAAGAAACAAGATTTTCTTGCTCCCTGTCTGATAGATAGGCCAGATAAATGAGAGAGAGAATAGCTCATTGTTTTCTGCTCCTTTGAATAACATTTCTGTATGGTCTTAAAGCCTCAGTGGAGTGAACTTAACACAGTGGGCTTTGTTGAAACAAAAGCACTTGTGCCCCATGTCACCAAGAGAGCTACAGTGGAAATGCTAATTTGATGGCACTGAAAGTGTTTGAGGTGGAGCCCATGGCCTAAATATGAGATTCTCAGCATCAGCTGTTTACAGCCTTTGGTCTTCTGTCCTGAGTGAACAGCCTGTTTCACAGGAACATCAATTTTTGTGCCTTGTCATTTCACCAATTGCATCATGCAAGCAGATTTTGAATGCCTTAAGAGTAACCATAGTAACTGCAGATCATTTAAATAAGCTGAAAGAAAAGGAATTCCCTCCCTCTTAAAACCCTTCACTCAGATTCTGAAGGTACAGCAAGATTCAGATTCTCTTCTGCTGCAAACTGGCACTGCTCCACTGGGTTCTAAAAAGCTTGTATGGGTTTGCACAGGTTGATCTGGTTCTAAAAGTATCTACGGAGCAAATCAGTGTAAGTGGGTGTAGGGAGGAAGACAGAGCTAGCACAAGGATAGATTTGTGTCTTTGTGTGTGTGTGTGCCTGCCTGTCTGCTCAGACAAGGATGTGCTCACTCATTCTCTTCTTCGCTCCTCAAAAATGTCACGCCTGTTATCTGACACAGAACTACTATTGCTCTTGTGGTCTTATTAGTAGGGCTATGTCAAAGTCTCTGGTTTTACTTTGATAGGGTTTCTGTAGTCAATTTAGGAGGGATTATAAATCTAATCTTAAATGTTCTGAATCAGAATTTTAATGCAATTGGGTAGGCCCAGTTCCAAGTGAAATGTGATACACTTGGTTGTTGTTTAATATCACAATGTCATCCATGCAAGAACACAAGGCATAAGTTGGGTTTGAGCTGTCTTTTTGTTGTGACAATGAGAAAAAAATCTAAATTTCCCTTTTGCTCCTAACCTAAACTTACCATTACCTAAAGCGCTTACATTTTGCTTGTTCCCTCTGTTTACAAAACTGAAAATCAAGGTGCTGTATTGTTACGGAGCCTCTGAATGTTTTATTGAGAACACTTATCTATCTGTTTACTTATTGACTCATTGAATAATTCTCTCCCAGATTCATTCTTACATCGATTTCAGTGAAACATGGTGCTGGTAATTCTAAATGTCAGTGATTCTTACGTTTTCTTCTGTAGGAATGTCTTCATCTTTACTCTGAGTTTATAATGCAACAGTATACATGCATGTAATTTAGCTTAATCATCTAATTGTTAACTTTTTTGAAAAAGACAAGGACTAAGCTAGGTAAAAATCAAGTAAGCACTCTATCTACCAACTGGAGATTTTGGTGTTTGATGGTTGTTAAGAAAACTGTTTTATCTGCAACAATTCTTTAATTGTCGTTTGGCATATCAGTGAGAATTAAAAAGTAGGCTAAATTTTGAATCTATTTATAGATTTAATAGTAAAGTTTATCTTCCAGCATCTTTCATTCAAGGCTACTATTTTAAATCTTAGTGATTTTAAGTTATTAGTGTTCCAAAAACCAATTTGCTAATAAAGAGTGATTAAGAAACAGATTTAAGTACTGGCTATTAGAAGCTTATTGTTTTGCCTCGTAGTGTTAACATTTTCTGCTCTTTGGAGGCATTCAGGCACTTTTTGAGGGGCTCATGCTTAAAGCTTGCCTTTTATTACGATAATCTGGAGATCAGTTGGATGTTGACTGAATTGTTTATTAGTCTCTTTCCTTTGAATTTGGTCACCACCAAAACAGTGTGCATTTTTGTTTTGCATCATTCTTTTCCAAAATGCTTCTAATGAGTGATTCTCTAAACCCATGCTATAATCACACTTTCAAATATTTTTCCTGCCTATGTTCCTTTAGTTGAGCAGTCTTCACCAACTAACTCTTTTCTAGAGGGCTGTCAGCAGCTCAGAGGCTTCTGCTGGCTCTTTGTCTTTAGTACAACTGCAGAGGTCAGTAGTCTCTGTGTGGCAGGCAGAGTGCTGAACAGGCGTGTTTTGAAGTCATGCCAGGAAGAAGGTTGTACAGCTTCCTAACCTTGTGTAGACAGAGGAGGAAGTGAAGGTGATATTTATACCTCTTGGCAAGAAAGTGGGAATAAAAAAGAGAGGTAATGGATCTTTGGGACATCTTTATCAACAGTTACGGGAACTCTGAATTTGGGTCTCATTTTTACTGTGTAAAATAAAATTGTCATCTTTCTAGCTGTGTAGAGAGAATGTTTTCTCTCCCCTTGCCACTTCAAAACTTTGCTCAGTTGGTGATCAAGTTTTCTTTGTAGGTTTTGTTTTTCCATCTATTAGAATTTTTCATCATGTTAACTTTTTTTCCATAACCTACTTGGAAAAAAACCCGTATAGTTTCAGATTTTCAGTTGTGCAATATTACCAGCAGCACCTATTGAAATCAGTTGTTTTGCATTCTGTCCTCTGTTTTACAACAAGGTAGAGATGGAAAAATTAATCTTTTAGTAGGATACTTCAGCATAATTATTTGGTTCTGGGTCGTCCTCCGCGCACACACAGATGAACAGCAATATTATCTGAAACCTCTCAGATTCATTGGTCTGAATTAATTTAAGGAAAAACTGAAGAAAAATACCAGATCTGAGCTTGGGTACAGCTTCTCTGGAATCCTGATACACAGCCGTTGGTCTCAACAGATAATGTTTTGCTGACTTCAGTGGTCTTTGGAGTGAGCAAAGGCAAGCTAGCAAAGTGCTGTTTGGCAGTGGTGGGAGTCTGGAGTCAGTTGTAGCCTGGACTGTTGTATAAGCAGTGAAGATTTTAGGTGTTGGGAAGAGATTTCATTATTTTGAGAAGTGGAGAGAAAGTAGCATTTCCTCTACTGTACTTCATAGGAGAGTATCTCATAGGATTGTGATAGTTTGAGAGCTGAGGTGATCTTGAACTATTTCATTCAGCATTTAGAGAATTCAAATCCATCTCCAGTCTCTTCCTTCTTAAGTGTGGCATATGTTTCTGACTACTATCTGCAATAAAGTACTACTTCTCTGAACTACTGGAGGCTAGTCAGTTGTAGAGCCAAAACACTAGATGAAGAATTTCTTGAAGAAAATATTTATAAAAAGCAATTTAATATGCCATGCACATTTTGATAGAGAAATAAAACCACACATTTACACTTCCAGTCTCATTTTTTTTTACAGCAGTGATTTACAACCCTATTAACACTTGACAATCCAAGGTCTGGAGAATAATATCTAACCATCTGCTTGTGCCCTGATAGGGCTCCTTGTAGCCGTCATGCTGTGTTGCAGATACATCACTGCAACTCACATCCTGGAAATCTTGTTGCATATCTTGGATCATTTTTTTTCTTTTGTCTGCAGAATGGTGGCAGATGTGCAGGATACACATGTGTTTTTCATGTCATTGACTATGCTGTAAATAGTTGAAATCACAATATATGTGGTATTTTTTGCTATCCTTGGAGTATAGTCTTGAGAATGTGGGGAAGGGGCCTTCTAGGAAAGGCTGGGATGTGCTAGAAACAAGATAAAAATCTTTTTTAGGTAAGAGAAATTCTATTTCCTATAAATAGTTTTTTTAGCTAATTGTCTTGCTAATTCTTCTCTTGATCAAATATTCCTCTGTTATTGGCATCATACTTGGATACTACACAAACTAATCTGGGACTTAACTGACTTTTGGCTGAATTTTTTACTATGGATATACTGCTCTACATTAAATGTAAGTTCAGATATGCCCTACAACTGAAAGTGTCTCCACTTTTTTTTTTTCTCTCTCTTCTCTGGCAACATTGTGAGGACTGATGCTGTTCATCAGTGAGGATCTTCAGAAAAGAAGACAAGTTGCAAAGAATGTTGATCACATGCAGAGTTGCAAGTTTTTTCAAGTTTTTGTTTTTACCATAGTTTCACAAACTGGTGAGATGTCTTATCTTTGGGATTAAGTTTTCCCATGCTTGGTCTGTGAAAAATCTGAGAAATGCCCTTTTCAGACTGTCAAGGTTTAACGCTGTGCCTGCAATTAAATGAATGACAGATGCGCTCTATTAACCCCTCTCCCTTCCCAGAGATGGAAAGGAAAGAGAGTAAGGGAGAGACTTACAGGTTGGAAAATAAACTAAACAGCTTCAATGAATCAATAATGATGAAAAAGAAAATAATGAAATATATACAAATCTATATGAAACCAGTATCATGCTACCCCTCAGTAACACTCATGAGGCTGCAGGGTAGGCCTTGGGAAAATCCTGGGCTGGACTCCTGGACTCAGCATCAGATGGAAACTGGATTCAGAAATGCACAGACTGGGATCAAAGGCAGACAAAAATACAGAGTCCTCCCAGGACACTGGCCATGGGTGAAAAGAGCTTTATACTGAGTATGACACCTATGGAATGGAATAACTTGTTTGGTGAATTTTGGGTCAGCTGTCTGATCTGCCCCTCCCCACAGAAGGGTTGCAGGTGTGACCCCTTTCTTCCCTTTCATTTCTGGTGAAGTTTAGCAGAACCAAGCAGTGACTTTGGTTCTGCATACCATTCTCCAGTGACAACTATAAACATTGAGTATTATCAATCCTAGAAGCAGACACTGACTGAAAAAACACACTCTTAATTTCAGAAAGTTCAGTCACTTCACTGAAAAGTGAAATTACTGAAAATAAAATTTGTTCTGTCCTGGCTCAAACCAGGACACAAACACTGCATGGTTCTTGGTTATAAAGTGAGATTGCTCTAGTTCCTAACTGGAGAACGCTGCTGGCATTGCTGATGGCCTCCATTTTAAGCTACGTGTTATTACTCCTTTTGGCTCCAAGCTGAAGATGGGTTAAATGGGAGTAACATTCAGGAAGTAACTGGGGTCAGCAATGCTATAGATAATAAAAGAGAGAAATGGGCAAATGATAGGAACCCCTGTTTTCTGGTCACCAATGTGATATACCATGTAATCTAACTGTTTTTGATTATTCATTATGTTGGAGAGGTTTATGGTAACGGACAAAAAACCAGCATCTCAGAGCATAGTTTGCAAAGCCATTTTGCACTGCGGCGTGTGCAGGAATTTGCTCTTCCTTTTGCCTACTTGTGTTTCTCCACTTAATGAAGTCTATAGTGTCTTAAATGTATCTTGTGTTACTATCATTACTCATTGACAACCAAGTGTATAAATGAATACCTGGCAAGGAGAATACTCCCTGAAGGACTGCAGACAAGAGCAGGAAATTTCTTTTTTGATTATTCTTGTGAAGCCCTATGTATGCCTAAAATTACATATGTATCTGTTGGAAGTGGAGAGAGAATTGCAGTGGCAATAGCTGGGTCTATTCAATGCTGAACAGTGGGTGATTTTTGAAAGTGCGTTTTAGTTGTAGGGGTAGTTTTCAATGCAAACATGATGCACTGTTTGTATTTCTGAAACTGGAATATGCTTTTTCTCACTGACAATTGTACATAGGATCTGAGATCCCATAGTGAAATTTGTCACATTTGTGTGGGTTTCTATGTGGCAGGAATGTTTGAATTCAAGTGGCTTCTATTTCAGATGTAGACAGTGCGTTCATGTCAGAGATTCAATGCATTTGGAAAGGTTATGCCAGCAGAGTTTTGTTTAGCATTTGTGTGATGAGGAAACTCTGGATATTGCTGAGGTTTTTCCTGGATTTATGTAAAATCTTCAGACTAGATTTACCAGGCTTTACTGATCTACCAGGATTTACTGTTCAGTTTTGTATACTGAACTCATTGAGTATTATTCTTGCCCAAAAAACTACTTTGTTCTGTTCCCTCTTGATGTCTTGTTCTAGAAATGTGTCAGTAAAGCTATGGACATATTGTGTTAAATAAATAAGGAGTGGCTTTCACAGAATCAATCTATTTTTGCATATGCAGATATTGGATAGGAAAATAAGGATAATGATGAAAAGATGCCAGGCAGAGACCCTCGGGAGGCCTTGCAACAAGGACAGCCAGCCTAGCTTCCTAAACTTGCTTCTTGGATGGAGAAACTATGCAGGATTTCAGCTGCCTGTGTGGAATCGATATTGGTGGGATGACTAGTCCTGTGGGGAAGCAGCCTCTCCCTGCAGAGCTGCTCCACACCCTGTGTGGTCTGTTATTCCAGTGGGGAGCTTGAATAGAAGTAAGGATTTAGATGCAGGTCAAAATCATTTCCCACTTCTGTGTGCTTGCTTTGGCACACACAGTGACATACTGACCATAATCCTATATTAGTGATATTGCCAACCAAATTTTATTGGCTCTTTCACAGAAGAGTTGACAATGAACTCGGACAAGAAGGTCATATACAATGGTTTTCAATTTATTTCTGCAAGTCTGGAAACAGGTTCATCCCTCCCAGCTTTCTTCTGTATTAGAACAAGTTTTCTCTCATGGATTCATGGGGCTCCTTGCTTTATTTGGTGAATAAACAAATGCTCTATTTGAGGGCCCTCAAATGCTCTATGCAAGGGGGAATGGGTGCAAGCTGGAACATAGGTTCCAGGTAAACATAAGGAAGAATTTTTCACTGTGAGAGTGCCAGAGCACTGGACCAGGCTGCCCAGAGAGGCTTTGGAGTCTCCTTCTCTGGAGACATTCAAACCCCGCCTGGATGCGTTCCTGTGTGATGGACTCTAGGTGACCCTGCTCTGGCAGGGGGGTTGGACTAGATGATCTTTCAAGGTCGTTTCCAACCCCTACAATTCTGTGGTTCTGTAAATATGTAGGAATCACAGCAGACCACATCTAGGTGGGGTGAAAGAGTGATCCACAAGATTTCTTTAATATAAACTGTATGTTCGAAGTTAGCTAAATGTCCAAACAGCTACATTGAGGTATGTTGCTATTTGCTGGGGAAATATTGTACATTTATATAATATAGTATTGTAACTTTAAAGATTATATATTTTTATACAACTTTGTATGTGTATGCATGCACGTATCTCCTTGCAAAATCCTTTCATTTCCAGTCCAGTAGTTTAATCTCATCAATACTTTCTCAAATGTTGCAGGTCAGGAAAGGTATATTGTCTGTGTCTCTGGAAATGAAAACTGAACTCACTGCACCTGTGAGATGTCTGCAGAACCCCTCTGAATAACTGCTTCTTTCCCAGTGTAATTGAGGGAAAGATTTGACTACTTATGGGATTTTTTTTAAGCTTCTAAGAGAGTAAGGTATCTGCTCTTATTGAAGGACAATGGCCATAAGGTGCTTAATTTCCTCAAACTGATTTTAAAAAATTTAACCCAGTGTAAATATTAACATCTGGGTAGGAAATAAGGGTGAGTTTGTAATCCTCAGTAAGAGAGATTTGATCCAAAACACTGAAAGGAGAAAACAAAAATGGAATAACATACTTTGATACAAATTTGTAAAGTTTTGTGGACTTTAGTGGATCTGCACTGATTTGTAACCTCAGTCATTTGGCTTAGTAAGTTTAATTTTAAAATTAAAGTATGTCCCCTAGTGAGGCTCTTCAGAAATTAAGAGGAGATCAAGGAGAGGGGAAAGTACAAAGGGAAAAGAATAAAAAGAAGAAAAGATGTATTGGTATTTTTCAGACATTAGAATTACTTCCCATGCTCTTGGTTGACAAAAAAAATTAAAAGGAAAATAACAACAAAGCTTTGAAAAGTTGTTCAGTATAGGAAATGAGGTTCCAAAGACTGGTCTCCAGTTTTTTGGGGGATTTTAGGAAATCACTGGTCTGGTCTTGTAGCTGAAATGCAGAAGTACAACTAGTTTACTGCACACCTGTTTCCTGCTTCTGGGGTTTTTTTTGGCTTTCTGTATGTCACTTGTTGTGATGTTGCTCTGCTGAACTGCTAAAAGGATTATACTGTCATGGTTTGCTTCATGATTTAGTTTCTGTTACTGATTTTGTGTTGTTGTTTTGGTTGGTTTTTTTTCTCCCATGCATTAGCACAGTGCTAGTTTGGGATTTCCATCCACTACGTAAATAGTTCAGCTGGACCACTTGACTGTCATTGTGCTTTCAGATGTGTAAAAGCCTGCTCCTTAAACTCGGATAGTTATCAGTCACCCCTGTGCTAACTCTGCTTCTAGATCAATGGGATGGAAGTGCTAACCAGCAATGGCTCTGTAGAGTGATCATAGGGATAGACATGCTGCTTTTATAAATAAGTATTAACTTAAACGACTAAATCAACATGTTAATCTGTTTAACCATGTGATTTTATTTCTTTTTTCATTTTCTCCCTGGTGTTTGTTTTAATTTCTTGCTGACTGGTTTCAAGTTACTGATGTTTTCATGAATGTTTTTTAGGATTTGTTCCTGTCTTTTGATGTTTTTTTTCTTCATATGTCTTACAAACGCACACTAGGCTATTGACTTGTACTGGAATGGATGCTTGTAGACAAAGATGAGACAAATTCATGTTCAGGAACAGCTTTTAGCAGAAATATGTTCACAAAATTTATTCCCCTGCACATGGAAAGAAAAAAATTATTCTTTGTGTCTGATTCAGTCGTACCTAACAAAGCAAAACAGATCAGATTCTAGGTTGGGAATGTCAAATCACAGGAAACAAAAATAATGACAAAACCCACTGAATAGGCAATAAGCTTGTAAAAATTACAGGCTGCAGACAAGTGTGGACTTTGTGAAATGTCTTAGCTGTTCTGAGTTGTTTACCCAGGTCTGTTTGTAAGAGGCTACTGTTTTGTGCCTTGTGGATTAGGGGGCTTAAGAGGCTCCAGTCTCTCTGGAGGTCTGTTATCTTATGCAGGCAGCTCTCTTGTCTGCTTTGTGTACCTACGTGAAACTCATCTGCTGTAATGATGTGACGACATTAAAAAGGGTGCCAGTGGAGCAGGAGAGAAACACTGACTTTACAGCTGCAAGGAGCAAAATGGAAAACAAACCAGAAAATGGGAACTGAGGACAAGGCAGGGGAGAGGTGATAAATACGCTTTTCTGTTTGCAGCTTGCCTGCATAGCCCTTGAAACCATGATGATTTACGTTGCTTTGTGTGTTCCCTTGTTACACTCCATCTGCAGAACTGTAGGGGCAGCAGTGGGAAGCCCTGCATTGCTCCTGTACTGTGAGTAAATAGTGGGTTCGAACCGTTACCATTTTTGACCTATTTTTGGATATTTATTTCCTTGAAACCACTAAATGACTCTGAAATAAAACTATTTTGACTTCTTCAAGCTGTGAGCACTGCACAGGTTAAAAAAGGAAACAAGCTAAAAGCTCTATTTCCTTTGCCTGAAAATCCACTGGTGCAGGATGAAATTAAAGGCTATAAATAGCTCCTGTCCCTTCAGCTTCATCATGCAAGCTTCGGCTGTGTGCAAGGATTAGAAGAAGACAGAATGGATTTCTGTGTGGCGTCAACAAGAGTCAAGGATTATGCCCACTGTGCACATTGTATTGTTCATTTCTTGTGGGCCCTTGCAGAGGAATTAAATCCCTTCTGATGCTCAAGGTGCAGGGAGCAGAGTCGGCTTTGAGCAGGACACGTGCATTGCAAAGCAATTTTACACAGTAGCACTTAGCTTCCCGTGGGTCTGCAGCATCAAGCCCTGGCATCATTTTCATGCTGGCAGACAACCCAGGCACAGATCATAGCAGTGGGGGCTGGGGCTTTCCAGGCTTTCAGCTGGGGCTAGTATCAGTGAAGTTCGTTGCTACTGAACACACTTTGAAAATGAGTTTTATGTTTGATCCTTGTGTCACCACTCCTTCACTCTGTTCCCTTCTCTTGTGCAAATCCTGTGTTGCACAAGTACTGCGCTGCAGTGACTACTGTTGGGTGAGAGAAGGGTTTCACAGAATTAATTGCAAATAGACTCTTGTGATATCTGTAAGGCTCTTGAAGAAAGACTGCCATTTCCTTCCTTAGAGGAGCATTCAAAGTTGTCACAATCTTAGCAGTGTGAAACGTTACTGCGTATTTTCTCTCTTCTCCACGTACCTTTTCCATCCATGCACTGTGTGTGTAATTAGAAGATGTTTGTTTGAAGGCAGAGGATTATAGTAAATGTAGTATTTACCAAAAAAAATGAAGTCTTAAGCAACATTTTTTATCCGAAAGGTGGACAGATAAGTAAACAGCTCCTTTTTGGAGCAGTTTATGAAACTTTTGCATTCTCAGATTCTTGTGCTGTGAGATGCAGAAGCTCATTTGCTTGCAACTCCTGTAGGTTTAGATGAGGTTTGATAATGCAATGCATCTTTCAGATTTGGATCCTCAACTGCATATATATTTAGACCTGTATAATTACTAGTGCTATAAATATCTCTGCTTTATGTATGGTAATTTCAATGGAGAGAAGGGCAAGAGACGAATAACTTGGACCTGCCACCTTATTTCTTTATGAACAATAGCCAATGCCTTTGCTTTGAATATTTAATTAAGAAAATAGTAGTAGTAGTTGTTACTAGATGATAAGAATTTATCTACACGTTATTTTTTCCTTGGCTCAAATATACCTTGGGACTGCTAGGATTACAACTTTGTTGTGGCAACACTGTAATTCTTCTGCTAAAATGTCTGCAAGTCAGCATTATGGCAACATGAGAACTTGTCACAATACTCAAACCTTGCCTAACAACCTCCCTAAGAACAAAAATGGTTGAGGATGTAGAACTTGCAGTAGTCATAGAAAGTAGACTAAAACTTTTTTTTAGAATGAGTAGAGCAATTTTGTTGTTAAGTCTTGTGGATACATCTAGTATTACAGTGTGCATGTTTAAATTGCTGCTTCTAACAGCTAAGAGCAAGAAAGATTGATCCTTTTCTTCTGACCTAGTAGTCCCGTTGACCTCATCTGCTGATCTGATGGAAAACAGATTTCCATCTCCTATCGTAGCACTGAGGAGAAGAGCATCAATCCTTTAGGAACTGAGTAGGTAGAAGGAAAAATCCTATCCTTTCCTATACTTTGAAGCCTAAACATGTGTACTAGCCATTGGACTGTGAAGCTACCACTTTTTCAGAAATGTGATTTTTATTTTTTTCCTGTTGAACGTATTAGCACGCTGTGGTGTTGGGACTTTCTTCAGTGGGACAGTGAATGTGAGTAATTAAGAGAGGACTCACTGACTGGTAGATGTCAAGGTAATTTAGTCAATTCCCCAACACCTTTATTTTAGGCACATCCATTGTAGCTGTCCAGTTATAAGTACATATCAGTAATTGCTTTTAAAATATTTAAATAAAGAATGCATAGGAAAACATGGAATGCAGAATTAAGATTGTATGTCTTGAAAGAGATGGAAAAGCTATTTACCTCTGCCTTGAATAAGCAATGAGAAAAGTTAGAGGCTTTTGCTACTTGGTTCATTTGTTCACATTTAATGCCATCAAAGATCACTAGAACAAAAAGCCTTGATCTGGACTCCCTAGTTACTATGAAGATGTTGGAAAGGCTGCTGGATGCAGCTGTTCCTTACAGTTGGGCTGTGTTGCCTCTTCCATCACCCTTGAAAATGGAAGTTTACTAGGGTCCTGCTGACCTGTGCTCCTTGATACAGCTTTTCATTGCAAAACAGAGTAATCAAAATAGTAATCTGGCTAACAGCCAGATTTGAGCAACCATCCACTTGCCTCATTGATGCACTGCTCAAAGAGACTCCAGTGATGCAGATTCAACTCTCATTTGGTTCTGTCAAGGATGGCCACTATTAAGCAACTGTTTTGCCAGCTATGTAAAAAGCCTTTACAGGTCCAAACTTTCCTGCAGTTTGTACTTTGGAAGTCTTAGTGAACAGACCTTTGTGAATATTTTTGTTGTATTATATTTATTGATTACTTTCCCCATTGGGTGATCTGAACAACATTTTATATTCATGCTCCATGGCAAAGGAAAGTTTATTTCTCCTCTCCATAAGTTATTGCAAATGTCCTAAGGGTGACATGCGTTGTACTGACTGCAACAGAAGGACAAGAACTGTGTTGTCACATGTGAACAGGAGGAAAGATAGGATGGCAGGAATGATTTATTCCATTAGTTCTGAATTCTACCTGTTTCATCTTTCCATATAATGTAATGCTGTAAACCAGGAGTCCTAATGGAGTAAAGTAGTAAGTGCTTTAGCCAGAGGCATGTAAGAATATAAATTAAACATACACTTGAAAACATCCATTGGGAAAGTAAGATTTAGTAGCTGCTATTGCAGAATGTTAACTTCCTTTCCTCCTCCTTGCCTTCACCTCTTTTCTGAGTTTTTCTTCCAAACTTTAGATCCTCACTCTATGAAATATATTAGAATGGCAGTTCTCCAGAAAGACCCCTCAAGGACTTGCTGTTTGGGGCCCAATTCTGCATCAGTCTAGAAATTAGCTAGCCCATACTTCAATTGGTGTAATCACTACCACACCATTTAATTCAGTGAACAGGAGCAGACTCAAGTCCTTTAAATTGTTTTACATCCAGAACATAAGGCAGTCACTATAAGCGTGACCGCTCCCCATGGGGTGGATGCCCAGTGGTGAGGGCTCTGTGGAGCCCAGAACTCATTGTGTATCATGCCGTTCTGCATATCTCTGATGTAAGGATGTGTTCTTGAACAGACAGATGGTATCACCCACCAGGGGATTATCAGGTCCTACCCTGTGGAAGTAAAAATCTACATTCAGCACTTTCTGAGAAGAGGGAGGAAATAGTACAGCCAAACTCCTGAAGAGACTAGCCACCTGCTGCCTCGCCATTTTTTACCCCATCCTTGACATAAGCATCATTTTTCCCCAGTGAATCCTTAAAATTTGTAGGATGTGGGCAAAGGAGTTGGAGCCATTACTATTCCTAGATATCCGTCCAGTCAGACGAGCAGATGGAAAAGCACAAACCGTTCTAAGAGAGAGTAGGAAATATGGACCAATGCCTATAGCTCAATTTCTATGCCAAAAAACCAGCATGAAACCAGCAAGAGTAGGGATCCCAGTAGACAAAACCACCAAATAATGCTCAGTATAGTATCTAGTACAGGAAAAGACCTAAAATACCTTGACTTACAATATAATTATATAAAGTTCGTCATCTGAAAAATCTTCTTTGCTTTTTGAAAAACAAGAGAAGGTCTTAATCTGATGGCTGTAGAAACTTGACAGGTGCCCAGTTTGTAGAATCTGTAATCAGGACACTTTTGTGACAAGGAGGACTTCACCGATCCTGCAGTGCACCAAACTGTCTATCTTGCATGTTTGTGAATTGAAAATGATAATGAAGAGAGTAGTGTTGTTGCTTGTGTGTAGGGTTATTAGCTGTGTAAAGAGGTGGTAGGTTGAATGTGATGGACAAAAAGCTGTGAGGAGATGACAGACTAAAAATATGACTTGAGGCAACAGACACACATAAGCAACCTCAGTGTCTGCAGTTACTGAAGTTAGAAATCTTTGATAGGTTGGTTACATTTTGAGATGCTTATTAAGAGAACAAAGAAGGGGGAAGAAACCAGTGTGTGATAACTAGCTGTATTGTTAACAAGCTGTGCTATACAAGATTTAATGGAAGAAAGGAAGAGTGAGAAAAGGAGAGGAGTGATGCAGAATGGGCTTGACAACAAAGCATGAATTAACTGTTGCCAGATCTCAGGTATATATGGAACAGTAGTTATTGCATGGCTTGAACAAGATATCACTGAGGAAGAACATGTCAATCTAGAGGACTGAAGATAAAGCTAGAGGGAAAATAAAAGGACAAAGAAAGGAAAGACACTCTTACAGAAGGCAAGTATGATCATAACTGGAGCCACTGCTTCCTTACAGTGCCAGCCACTGACTTTACAAGGTTCTCTGGAGAGTCTGAAGCCCACTGAGGTGGTTTGAAGTTCATGTTCCAGATGGATCATGCAGATACAAAAATTGTAATCAAGAACTTCAGTGTGTCAGCCATATTATGCTGCATGAGCATCACCTGAGCAGTCAGTTAACAGGGCAAGAACATACAGTGTGAGAAGCAAATGGAAAGAGCTTACTGAATGTATGAAATAGCTTTCAGCACAGGATTATTTTCTAGACATGAAGTAATCTAAAACACTGTCCACTTGCTCATATCGGATTGGAACATCTGAATCTGTAACTGGCAGGTCTTTCCACATGAAAGAAACAAGAAAGCAAAGTAATGTTAGAAAGGGACTGCGTTAGATCATGTAATGTAGCTCTTAGTGAGACCGTTGACAGAACTGTGGTAATATTTCCAGTAAAGTAGGGTAAAAATTCCATCAACCATGTTTCTGAAAATTTCAAACCAACTGAAAAAAAAATACCCCAGGCAGGTTATGTTAAAGGCATTCCACTTTGCCTATATACAGCTGATTAATTCTCCATAACTAAAGCTTGACTTTAGAGTGGAAAAAAAAAAATCAATAAATTTGTTTACTAGTGAGCTAGTAAGCAAAAATAACCAGGATATTTACATGTCAACCTGACATAAACTGATCATAACATCACATAACTTGATCATAACCTGCAAGTGCCTGAAACGAGCATTGCCAAAGCTACATCAGAAACTTAAATTTTAGACTAGAGAAAGGCTGAGACGTTTCCTTAAAGCAATGGGATATGCTGACCAGAACGGAGCATTGTAGCCTAGAAAACTGACCTCTAGATGAGTAGTTTTCATCTTCCAACTCGGTCTTTTTTTAAAACATCATTTAAAAATAGTTGACAAGAGTTAAAGCTGAATAATGCCGCTTGCATCCTATCAAATCAAAGCCTTTCTCAGGCCGTTTTTAAAAGGTATTGATATGTTTACTGAATATTTATGGTTGTTTTATAAGCTTTGAAGTGGGGAACTGTGGAAATGTTAATAGATAGTGAGGAAGGTTACCTAGTGGTTTTGTTGTAGAGGATGTCCTCTGCTGAGACTCCTTAATTCAGTAATTCATAATGTATACCTGTGCTTCTGAGAGCAGCAGTGCCCCACCGTGAGACTGTTTTTTCCCTCCCTGTGATAAAGGGAAGATATTAGTCAGGAATACAAAGTCTTGTAGCTCCTATTAAAACTCTACTTCAGTTTTTAGGCTGATGTTTTAAGAATCTGTACCTTATCATCTCAGAACAGAAGCTGGTCAGCACTAACAAAAAGGCCAAGATGATTTTCTAAATCAAGACAAGGCCGGTGCACAGTTTTGTGTTCATACAGGGGATCTAGGTTCTTTCACAGAAGTACCATTAGGGTTAAGTTCTTCCTAAACACATAAACAATGTATAGCTTGGTTTTCTTTCATGGTAATTAATTTATACCCTTTGTACACCATGTCACGTGAGGTGTAGCCACCCTGATACGAGTTTTCATAGGATCCCTTTCGTCATGACTTGTGCTTTGGAAAAAGACTACCCACAATGCAGAATTCGAGAGAGGACTTTGAACTGACTTTTCATTTCCTTAGTGGTCATCCTTTTGCTCCTTGGATCTATAGTTATGGAGGAGGAGATAGCCTACATACTTCATTCTCAGGCTGCTCTGGCTAGTAGGAAGCAGGTAAGGGCCAAACCAGTGGATGGGATGTCACTCCCTGGACTCCAGCAGATCTATTTTGTGATTTATTTATTTTTTTATTTTATTTTTTAATTATTTTTTTTCTTTATCCTCTTATTGGCAAAATCTCAGTCCTTGAAAGACATTTATCTGTCACCCATGGAAAATGGTGAGATTCAGCTGCCTACGACACCTCATTCCTCATCTATGAAAGAGTGAGCAAATGTTATTTCATGTTTATTATGAGCATAATTATACTACAGATTGTAAGGCACTCCATTACATTACCAATGCTGGGGAGGAGTCTATATTTATTAGAACAGTATAAGAGCGATATCATATCCCATTACACTGTTTCAGCCAACTACTAACCCAGTTCATAAGGTACTGGAACAATAGACTGTCACAGGAGACTTAATGGATTGTTGACCTGTTATAGGGTGACCTTCTACATTATTAAAAACATAAAGTTTCCTATATTTTATGGGCTTTGCTGTTTGGGTGCAGAATCCAAGTGACCTTTTGGGAAAAAGAGCTTTTCTGTATATGTCCAGAAGACATTTTTAGAAACAATGTAATATATTCTTAGGCTCTCTTTTGCTTCTTCAGACCGTGCATGTCTGCTTTATGTTGTCTGTTGTGTTCTTTTTGTTTGATTTTGTTGTTTGTTTTTCTTTTTTTTTTTTCAAATAGCACATTTACCTCTGAGTTTTTGTGTACCTGGAGATGAGGTCTCATCCACTTGGAATTATTAAAGAGCCCATCGATTCATTTAATAAAAGATGATATTTTAGACCCAGTTTTCTGGGCAGACTTCCAGGTTGGGAAATTATGTTTTTCTCTCTGTTAATTTCTTCTCCCCATCTATTTAAATACCATACCCTTCACTCTGTGTCTTAGGCATTTTTGTACTATTGCCTGATTTTAGTAAATAACTGTCACATTTTACCATAGAAGACACTGCATTTCAATGGTAGAAAAAATAGTCTAATATTCATCTTTTGAAAAATGCTTTGGGATTTGCTCAGATAGATCCCATATAGATATATGTTTTGTCTCTGTATTGGTTTGCTTAACCACTTCTCCTTCAAATTGGAAATCTTGTCCTGTTTTCAAGAAGTAGTGCCAGGTATGACTTCAGGTTTACACATCCTACTGGATTTGAGATCCTTGTTCATTGACTAAGAATATATTTATGTAGGTTTTAAATATTGCCATGTCTGTGCTTTGGTATTACAGATATTTCTGTTAATTAGTTGCCAGTGGGCAGCCAAACAATATTCAGTATGAATTTGCTCATTGTGTTTACAAATTGAGAATCATTGCTTTGTCTGTGGGTTGTGAGCAATTTGATGCAAGTTTTCAGCATTCAGAATCTGATCAGGTTGTGTAATTTTACTGGGATTCTAAATCACTTTAATTGTTCTACAGTGGGATTTATCTTGCCTAACTAAACATTTTAATGGAAGTCTAGGTTAAGGTACTTGTGCAGGCTCCCATGAATAAAGAGAAACGCAGGAAGAATACACACTACCAGGAGAACTTATGGAACCTAACAGTGAGGGGAAAAAAAACAGAACATTTTCTTTCACCCTTACATTTGTCCTGTATCTTTTGGTTGTTGTAGGCGGGGGTATTATTTCAAGCAATACCGTGTAAGGTATTTTTAAACATCAGTGAGATTTTTCATGTGCTTGTGTTCCTTTAAAAATGTTTATGTGCCTTCACTTCCATACTTAAGATTTCTGCAAATTACTATACTTTTTTTCTAGAGACTGAACACAAAAAGATGAGGAACGTGGAAAGGCAGAAATCAATTTCTTTCATTGGTGTGAACGTAAAGGCTATTGCTCCATTTGGGTGTACAGCTGAAAACATGTTTCCTTTGCAAATAAACTGCAACTGGATGGTATTGTTTTCTCACTTTGCCTGCAATTGTTTTAAATTAAAGGGCGGATGCAGCCCTGAAGAGCTGGAAAAAGCAGCCTGCAGGTATGGACGTCCAGAGGACGTGTCTGTGTTGTTTCGCATACAAGAGTGGATGACCAGAGAAGAGCATACTGCTATAGCAGTGCTGTGTACTGGTTTCTGTGCTGCACATCCACAGATACACAAAATGCCTAAATCTTAATAGTTCAAGGCTTTCCTTTCTGCTTCCTGTCTCCGTAATCCACTCTGATCTTTTAGCTGAGGCAGAGATAGCAATGCTTCTGTATTAAACCTGTATTTTGGAAGGAGTGTTTAGCAGTTGCTGTCATCTCTAAACTCATTAATGCAGGTGAATAGCAAGCAGAGGGAGAAGGTGGCTTTGCCTATGTTGCCATGCTGCAATCTTTCTGTGCTTCAGATCCTGAATGAAGAAACAAGGGAAAGAGTCAGCTGTGTTAGCCAGTTGTCACTGCCATTGCCAATACAACACGATGATTTCCATCTTTCCCCATCTGCCTATGGGGGGGAGAGGCACTGATAAGGCCTCGGGTTTGGTTACAATCTACTGAAATCACAAAGCAGATGGATATTGAGCAGATAAGCGTTAATCTGTCCTGGGAGAGGATTAATCGGGTGAAAGATGGCAATCTACGTATGCATGTGCGTGCGGGTGTGTGTGGAAAAAGGCGGGGGTGGGAATGGTGGGCAGCTGGTGCTGCTGTCACCTCTTTTGGTCCTGCTTTTGTCTTGCTTTTGTGCCATGATGGCAAATAAGATCTGTTTCCTACAGAATTCTTATTCCTCTAATTTTCACTGAATTTCAACTTCAAAAGCTGGGGAGAATACCTTACATTTTTTTTTAAACAAGCTATGTTGTCTTTTTCAGCTCTTTAGCTTAATAGCTCAGCATTCCCTTCTTCTCACTGCTGAAACAAATTCTGTAGAATTTGATTGTCTACATTTTCTCTTTACTTTTAGCCAACATATTGCTTTTTCATAGTTTGCAAGCATGGTCTTTTCCTCAAAACACAGTGATTATGTGAGATTTGGTTTAAATTACTGTTCTGATGTCTACAGCGTTTTATCTGAGAATCTCTAAACGTTCTGCAGTCATTAGTTAATTAATCCTCACAATATCCCAGAGAGGTTAGGTAAGCATTAGATACCTGCATTCTTTTTTTTTCTTTTGTTTTCCCCAGAGCATTTGAATTCCTGTAGCACCTGTTGCCTTAATTTGGAGTTACAGTGATAAGCACTTCAAAAATTCAGACCTTAAATCCATTATTGTTGGGTATGCTGTGTCACAGAGCAGTGGGATCAAAACTAGAGATAAAAGTGTGTCGGTGACAAAGATGGGAATAAACCAGTGAACCCAGCCTTTTCCTCCTCAATCTCCTTTTTTCATCACAAACTACAGTGCTTTTCTGATGCTGCACATGGAATGGTAATCTTGTGTTGCTCTCTGAAATACAGCTATGTCGTCTTCTACCTCCTAGCTGTGGTTCACATGGTTCCTTTTTTTCCATACCCCTCTCTGTCTCTCTCCTAATTTCCTTTTCACTGTAGAAGAATATGCAGTGATGCTAGTGTCCTCTCACAGCTATCTTCTGACATGCCTGTTCTTTTCACTGTCTTGGTTGCCAGCATCTATGAAAGATCTGGCAGCCTTGTATAAAGCCAGAAGATTATAAAACCTACTGGGGTTATGTGGAGTGCATAAAGGCAAATTCTCTGCTGCTGTTCTGCCTTGGGGTTAGCTCTCAATGTCTGCACTGACATTACTGGTGTGTGGTTGAACAGCATGATGTAGTTTATGTATGAGAGGTATAATTGCACACCATGGCCAGAATTTCAGAGGTGCCCTATCTTGGTGTCTTAATTCTATGTGCTCTGAACATTTACTTCTGTATGTAAATGGGCTCAATCACAAAGGCATATAAAAAGAGCCCTTTGTAGATTTAAAGCTCAAACAATCTGTCTATTTCTATAGCAGTAGTATGAGACATGAACACTATCTTTGGTAAATTGTGTAGGTGTTTAGGGACTTATTTCATTCATCAGGTCTGCACAGTAAAGATCCCTGAGGAACTGGAACCAGGTGTCTCTATAAACAATTTGCTTTGGGTGGACTGAAGCAAACCAAGCAGTGTGCAGTATCTTTGATCAGTCCTGGGTTTTCCTCCTTGCTCCCTTGAAGATGATATTCAAAATAATTTCAAAGCAAAGTAAAGAGATTTTACTGTCACAAGTCTTGGATGTGACAAGATGGCTCTGTGACTAGATGAGTGGATGAATGCTGAGGCACGCTCTGCCACATGCCCTAGAATCATCAGTGACATTCCTGAAGCATGAGCAACAGCAGCAGAATTCTTCCCACTGTAACCTGAGCAGGAGTTGTCCTGTGTCAGTTGTCTCAAGCCTTCTTCTGTTCCTTCTAGAAGCTAGCCCAAATAGTAAGAAATATTTTATTTTTTGTTTTGAGTATGAATTCAGGTCTCATTTATTATTAATCATCAATGTTTAGAGGAATTCAGGTGAGATTTTAATTTTGCCACATTTTTATAATAAATCAGTTGCTGTGGCTAGAGCAGGCACGCTGGTTATCTTTGTTCCATCTTACTGGGGAACTTGCCAAAGGCACGAGAAAAGAGTCAGGGTCAGACAGTCATGAACTAATAATAAGATGCAGTTTTTATTTTTATTTCCTTTTACAGTTATGATATTTTATCAATGATACAAGTTGATAAGAGAGTTTCCTTCTCATAAATGAAGACTGGATATCTTTTAAACTATGTAGCCTGTAGTCTTGACTGTAGTTTGCAGGCTTGTTATGCAGGAGATTGGACAAGGCAATTAGAATGGTTCTTTCTGGCCTCAAATCTCTTACTTGAACACGAAGAGGTAAGAAGTCTCCAAAATGCAGATGCTGTTTTGAGTCATCTGATGGTCTTTTTTCCACATATTGGGGTGGGGAATGCATTCTTTTGTCTTTACTCTTCCTGTAATTTGTAATCTTTGAGTTTCTTAAAGTTATTTTCTCCACCTTATTTTGTGACTGTGAATGTCCTGATGTTGTTTCACGAGTTTCCTGTAGTCAGTTTGCCAGTTTGCTGTGACACATTGGGGTCCTTTTACATTTTGTAAAGCAAATGGAACACACTGGGAAAATAAATTGTCACCAACGTGAACTGTCGTGGAAATATTTGCTAACTTGTTGTGGGACACAGATTTTTTTTCTTTCCTAAGAAAAATGACAGGCTCTTATTTTTCTTCCATACCTGTCATTTTTTACAATGATTTTCTTTACTCTCCTGGTTTTTTTCCTGCATCCTTTCAGTCACTTTTAGAAGGAGCTTTTTCTGTCTTATTTCTGTCTATAATTTGCTTAGTTTGGAGTGCTTAAATAGTTATTTTGTAAAAGCCTACGTTTCTGACATGTAAGAGGACAGAGCAAGATTGGATTCTAGCAACAAAGATTGAATATATAATATTAATCAAAGATTTATCTCATAAAGGGCTGGATCCAGGGCTGTGCTAGTCAAACAAAGAAGGGAATTCTGTTGATTATTGAGGCTTAGGTTGAAATGCAAAATGATGTTCTACTAGTTTTCCTTTTAAATAATTCCCTACTTTCTTTTTCAGAAGCAAAGTGAGAGCTCTCTTCTTTTATCGAGACAAGGTTTAGCAGAGTCTGTTTCACACAATAAAGTAAAATAAAAAAAGGAAATCTGTAATGGATTTTTCCCTTTGTAATTTGTTCAACAAATTTAACAAAGAAACAACATTTCTGTTCTAGGTGAGAATGCTTGAGTATATTCAGTGTTTAACAGATGGTCTTAAATCAAATTTATAACTTTCTTCATATATCTTTAATGAAACTCATGACAAAGGTAAAGCAAGCAAAAAAAATAAAATTCAGATTGGAAATGCAATTGCTTCCTCTGCTCTTTTTCCAGTGAAATTCAACTCTGAATGCTTCAGTTAATCACTTCAGTCTGCTGAAGTTGCAGCTGACTGCAGTAATCAAGGTACCAGCCATATCCCTTCTTGCACTGTTGTAATTCTCTTCCCACAGTGGAAGCTGGTCTTAAATATCAGCCAGGTGAAAATGAACCCTACAGAGAAAAGTATTATACGTGGTTATATTGAACAGATTTGGTCTGGGCTCTTGGATTGTATATTCTGCAATGTCTTAGACAAGAGGAAGACAGCTGCTTAATTAGATGTTTACATGACTTTATACAAGTAGACAGTTATTAAGTTAGTGCTTCCCATTGTATTTTGAGAGAGTATATGTAGTGTGCAAAAGTGTCTAGGCACCATGGGCATGACATTAGAACTCTCAATGTACAAATAAATGTTCCAATTCATCACATTTGAGAAAATTGGAGCCCTTTTGGCTGTGCTGTGATCAGTCAAGAAACTGAAATATAGATTCTGTCCCTATTTGCATGAAATATTTTAATTACTTAACTTAGAGAGATGATCACACTGGGAAATACTTAATATGATGTGCCAAATCCTTAGCAAACATAAATTGACATAGCTCCATTGAATTCTCCAGCCAGGGATTAGAGCTGATTGAAAAACAGGAAATGGCAATGAAAAAAATCCAACCAGCTGAAAATACCTACTTTGATTTAGTTCCATTTGTTCCTACAGTTTTCATTTTGGTTTTGTTTTGGTTTTACTTTTGATATTTTCTCTTATGCTCTGTAGCAGATTTGTCACTTTTCTTATTCTTCTTTAGGTTTGCTTTTCTATTTTTGCTGGTATAAAAGAGAATATGAAGAAACAGAGAATATCTGACGAAAAAGATGAGAAGAACTCAACTTGGAATTTTTTATTCCATTGAAAGTGACAAATTCCTTTTGTAGCAGTTTTTTCAGTAAGAATGTGTTTTTTCCTGTAAACTTGCAAGCAGATCTGTTGAGTGAGAAAGTTGTCAAAATGTCTTAAGCAAGTACCTTCATAATTTTCACTTCTTTATAAAGAGCTAATTTTTATGGCCCTTCAGGTGGTGATATACAGCTTGGTTCACACTTCGGTCCTCTCTTGTGTTGTCACGATATTCTTATTAAGAGTGGAATACGAAACTTGATGCATGGCCCCTCTAAGGCCAAGAAGTCGTCCTTTTTCCTGAGAAGAGTGCAAAATCCTAACTTAACGAGATTTTTACTTGAAGCGAGTTACTTCCAGTCTGCTTTTCCCGTTCCCCTTTCATTTCTCAATGTAATTCTTTCTGGTTTTGTGCCTTCTCACTGTTACAATGTCATGTTGTTCAGTTATCAGCATACTCATTTGGAGAAGTTTATTAAAGGTGACACAGAGTTTCTGACATACTACTGGCAGAAAAGTAAAATGAATTTCATGGCTCATTTGGTAAAATGCTCCTTTTAGAACTGGTGGATTTAATGTGACTGTTATCTGCTTAAGAAGATTGTTGCTCAAAGGAGACGGAGTGTTTTGTGTAAAAGTAGTAATTAATGGAAGGGGAGTGGAAAAGATGGTTCAACTGAATAATGTTGCATGAGATGATTTAAAGCAACTGGAAGTTTTCTTGTGTTACTAGAACCACACCACACTTTGGTGATTTGTATTTTGTGTAGTTGAACAGCTTTCGGGTGCGTGGTCCATCTTGACTGTCGTAACTTAAATAGTTGGAAATGACCTTTCCTGCATATGTGATTTCTGCTTTCTCCCTGTGCTGCATTTCACATGTCCAGCTGCAGTGAGAGATCCAGGTGTATTCTGCAGTGCATTATTTAAGGGTGCTCACTGTCAGTGTTTTCTGAGACGTACATCTCAGTCAAGCAGAAAATCTAGTTGACTGTAGCTAGCTTTTCTTTTAAACCAGGAATTCTCAGTTCAGAAAGTAGTTCAAATCTTTCATTGCTTCACACAGGTGAAAATTGCGACTAAAAGCCTAAATTTATTTGCTTGAGAGCATCTACTAAAAAATGTTGTTGCAAGGGGGGTGGGGGCGAGGCCTAAATGCATAATGGATTAAAAATAAAATGGAAGAACTGGAGGAATCTTTTTCAAAACATGCATTCTTTTTTGAGGCCAGCCTGTTTTCCAGTATTTTTACATAAATCTTATTGTAGTGAATGAAGTCCACATCTGTAGGTGCAGGAAAGGGTTTGGTGGTGCTTGGTACAATTCCATAATGTTTCTCAAGCAGAAGTTTCTAATCTCTATCAGAAACACTTTACCAAGTTATATAAAACAGTGGTAATTAAATTCTCAATTCACTCTACTCAAGGTTTTAGGAGAAAAGAGGAACCAGGGTAAATACTAGGAGAGACAGTATAAAGATACCTTGAATTTCCCATGCTAACATGAGACCATGATGCTTGAGAGACACATAAATGAACAAAACCCAGTCAGGAATCCAGCTTTATATTTCATTAAACTACAGAATCTGAATAGTGATGTCTGTTGTACAGAATGCCTCTACCCTATGCAAGCCTTGGATTTCAGTCTTCTGGGTATTTATTGTGTGTTCTTAAAAGAGAGTCAGTTTTGGTGGAAATGCAGAAAGAAACCCATTCTTTAGGCAGATTCTTTCTTAAGGCAGTGATTAGGGAAGTGGCAAGGAAGTAGAAGATAAGAAATCTGCTGCTGGTTGCGCTGGAGAGAGCAGCCTTGTTGAGATTTGACTGGAGTGCAAAGCAGCATGGATTTCGATGAGTGGTGTGTGATGCCCCCACATGCCTGTGTGTGCATCTGAACTCTCTGTTCAGGACTCATTCCTCTCAAGATGCAGAAGAATGGACTGTGGGGAACCGAACTTCATACTTGCAAAATCGTCTGTAGCTGCCATGGTGATTCAGCAGCTGCTGCTGTGGATTGCTCTGATTCCAGCTGCCCCATTAGCAGAAGAGTCATACTTAGTTCAGGGACACTTTGGAATGTGTTTGTGTTTTGGGAAATAAATGGCAACAAAATAACAGACACTTTAGTTTTTTGACACTATTTTATAGTTCATTGTGAATTTTGCTTTTCATCTTTTGTTCTCAGAATTGATGCAGTCCCAGATATATTGAATCATGGGCCCCTGTTGTCAGGATTGGGAGAACCATCCATGATGATTTTAGAGGTGCTTCTCATGTCCATGAAATGGCAGTTTGAAACCTCATGTTTTTGTCCTGGCAGATGGTCAGGGTTTGTGCAAGTATAAATAATAATGGAGGAGGGAGATAACTGGTTGCAAAAAGTTACTATGAATATTATAGAAATGTGTTTCTTTTAACTAAATACTAAAAGATAAGTTAAAGGAAATTTGTTTAGTATTTTGTGATTTGAAGATAGTTGCTATTTTTGGTATCCAGACTTGGAAAGTGATAAATAATCGTGTTTTTCAGTAGCTAATGGTGACTGTTTTAGAGGCTTTTTTTAGGTTGAGATGGAGGGAAAAATAGTTTCTGGTCTCCATTGGTTTGGATGAGAAATGGTGAGAACAATACATTTTATGTACAGAATATGAATCAAACCTCAACACTCATTCTACTGGACCAAAAAGATTAAAAATGGAAAAGCTGTCATAAGGAAAATGCTAGGAGCAGTAGAATGCCAAGATGTGTTCTGGCAAAAGTAGGCTACACAGCTACATGCTGCACTGGGAAAAGCTGTAAAATCAAATAAATAAATCTGGTTTATGTATGCATGTGTGTGCACACATGCACATACATACATGTGTTTGCGTGAAAGAGAGCTGGACAGAATAACTGTGCAGGTTGGTTCTTGGATGAGCTGCCATTTCACTGTTGTTGGATGTGTAGTCCCAGCCTCCCTTTTGCTGGTTTTCATCTTTGCATTATGTGCTGGCATAAGACTGAAGAAGAGCAAAAAGAAATGTATTAAAATATGTTGAGCTGCAGTAATAGCAGCAGTGATGCTTCCTGGACTGTCTCCATCTTGGGAGACCATAGATGTTTCCAGGAACAGCTCTAGGGCATGATCTAAGGCGTATCTAATTACATATTTCTAAGACACGATGGAGGCTGTGTGNCGTAACTTAAATAGTTGGAAATGACCTTTCCTGCATATGTGATTTCTGCTTTGTCCCTGTGCTGCATTTCACATGTCCAGCTGCAGTGAGAGATCCAGGTGTATACTGAAATGCATTATTTAAGGGTGCTCACTGTCAGTGTTTTCTGAGACGTACATCTCAGTCAAGCAGAAAATCTAGTTTNGCCTCCCTTTTGCTGGTTTTCATCTTTGCATTATGTGCTGGCATAAGACTGAAGAAGAGCAAAAAGAAATGTATTAAAATATGTTGAGCTGCAGTAATAGCAGCAGTGATGCTTCCTGGACTGTCTCCATCTTGGGAGACCATAGATGTTTCCAGGAACAGCTCTAGGGCATGATCTAAGGCGTATCTAATTACATATTTCTAAGACACGATGGAGGCTGTGTGTGTGAGATCTGTCTTTGTTCTGCCCAAGCAGTGATGCATTAATGCAGGCATTTGCATGGGCTGTCTTCTACATTTATAATTGACTATTTTGGTGGAAAAGTTACTATTTATTTTAGAAATTATGATTTCTAAAATGCATAATTCCAAGAGAACTATACCTATATACTGCTTTATCCACTCTTTCTTCCCTCAGGTCATACAACTTTTTCTTTTCCTGCAACTGTTTACTGTTCTTTGAGGAGATAGGGCCAGCAAAGCTAATTTCCTTGGAAGTGGAGCCAGCTCGAGTGGGACCAAGCTGAACAGGAGTGTTCACCTGCCTTTCAGTCAGCTTGTATGATAGATGTAGAAAAACCTGAATGTCAGGGTTTATTGTGGGGTTCAAATAGTTGTGTTTTGTGTATTCCTGTCTGCAAGACAAAGTACTTTAAAGACAGTTATGCTTTTTGGGTGTTAAAGGTGGGAGACAATCTGAGAAGAGGGCAAGTGTAAAAGATTGACTTGCCAAAAGTCACCTAGAAACCTAATGGCAGAATCACAAGAGAAATGCAGATCCCATGAGACCCAGCCTGTGCTTAATGTAATTTATTTTCATTGCTCAGAGTATGCTTTAACTTAAATAGCAACTGAAGGAGGAGATACACTCTCTCATTTAGTCTCAGTTTGTAGTCTGACACAGTGTACCACATCTAGTAGTGGCTGCTGTTATTTAATGTTTGATCCTTTTTTGGTTTGTATATATATGCCCTTTCAAAATGTTTCAGGATAGAAATAGATTTGGACTTGATCCTTGTTTCATCTGCATCAATACAAAGCTGAAGAATTTCAGCCTGCATCTTGTCCTTCCCAAAAGACTTTTTCTGGGGTTTGAAGAGATGTTTGCAGAAGAAGAAATAGCAAGGAATGCAAAACATGTTGGTAGAAATTGTGACAGACGTTGCATACCCAGGGCAGTGTTTCTGGAAGAGTCTTTCAACAATTTCAAGCCTCTTTAACATAATAAAAATGACAATAATTAATAGTGTCCATGGTGTCTGGTTGCCTTGGAATCATTGAATCATTAGATCTTACGCTCACCACTCTGAGATAGGAAGCCATTATCTGTATTACACAAAGAAGAAACGGTAATAAATTAAGCAACTTGTTCAAAGTCACACAGAGAATCATTAACTGAAGAGGGCTTGAACCCAGGTGTCTTGATTCCTAACCCCATGTCTCATTCACTAAGCCATTCTTCATAGCAGTTCATTGTCTCCTGTCATACAGGGCTCTGCCTTGAGGGCTTATGAGCTCTAGCCTTTTTGTAAAAAAGCTATTCCAGTAAAAATATTATTTTTCTTAGGTGAATATGGTCTTTCAGTAATTAACTTTTTCTTTTGGACATATGAAATAATTTTGAGTTAGATTGAAACATATATGCAGGAGTATGGGATGAATACGTGAACACGTGTAAACATCAGCCCATGGGAAATGAGTAAGTGCTCCACACCTTGCTGAGAATAATTTAAAATAACATTGCCCTCACTATAATTCATCTCATTGTTCCAATGAAGCAGACTAGCATGGGGTCGTATTAATAATTTAAACAGTTTTACCCCTCAGCTTTCTTCCTCTTCAGTGGAAGGATTAGCAATTAGCAAAATAGCATTGTTTTAGATTTTGAAGACTTTAATTGGTATTTCAAAGAGTACAACCTCATTCACTCACACAGCATTTTTCATTCATTTTTTATTCTCTTCATAAGTTGACTAGAGTTCAGGTTGATTATTTATTTTTTTTTCAGGATTCCCTCACACCCCTCCCCAAATATTTATAAGTAGTTTGGTTTATAAAGGAATTAGAAGACTTCTATGCTGTCATCTCTCCCATTATCCAGTCGGGTCCCAAACCAGTCAAAATAGCTTAGAGCATTACTGTAGTTTTGTGCAGAATTGAATTTCTCAACACCTACAGAAGCAGTGATTTAGAGTCACATAATCTTTACTTTGCTTCAGTCCTTTCTGGCACCCCTGCTTCACTCCTGCCTCTCACCTTCCTGTAGCTTCATTGCAATATCTGAAAGGGACCTTTGTTGTTACTCTATTCCACGCATCTCTTAAGCAGACAAAAAAAGTGAAGATCATTCTGTACAGTATTTTGATAAGAATAAGATATTTAAAATATGGACAAAATAAAGCTTGAACAAATATCCACAGGTCTGAAAACACAGACCCAAGTTCAATTATGTGAACTAATATGTTTTCATTGATTTCAGGCATGCCATCAGTGGACCTATATAAGTTTTAGCTATCTAACATTTTAATGTTGAATTAATCTGGTAGAGTAGGACATCCTTACTGTATCCTGGAATCGAGTACCATATGAAAACTCAGTGATGCAAGTGAATGTCTTTTTTCTGATGTTTGCAAAGTAAAGCAACAGTTTAGACACTGAGTGCTGTCCTGCACCCTGACTCTAACACTAGTCTTGAATTTATAGAAAAAATATTTTGATGCCTAAAAACTAGGATAAAATTTTGTAAATTATTTTATATTAATCCTTGGCTTACTATAAAAATGTAACAACACCACCATAGATGGGTCTTAGGGAAATTTTCAGACCTTTCCATCCTGATATCATATCCTATTCCTAGCTTTAGCTGTCAGTATAAAAGTACCAACTAGTGCTCCAACAGTCAAACTATGATATACAAATTACATCTTTGTACCTTCCAAACCGAAACAATAATTCTGGTTTTTGAACCCTACAATAATTAGCCTTAATAGTAGGTGTGAGTATAAGCTAGATAACAGCCTGATTATCTGATATTAATGGCCAGGTGTAAAAAAATCTTCTGACACCTGTAGTAGTGTGAAAGAGAGCTGGGCACATTTGTAGTGCTAACCCTAAGACTTAGTATGACATCAGTAGCTGTCGCTACCTGCAAGTTATCAACAAGGCATTCAGAGTTAAAATTTCACTTTTAATTTCTCTCTGCTGCCTCTGGAAAGTCAAGCAATAATGCCAGGTCAGCAGCCCCTGTGACCTGCAATCCTAACCTCCAGAAGCTACTGAAATCTAGCTAGGCTGGTACTCGGTTTACTGCCACAACCCTGGAACAATGTCAGCTGAATCCTGGTGTTTTCCCTGCCATCCTAAGCACTAAGAGTTTGCAGTTCTGTCAGTATTCAGATGACAAAAGCGATTGATTTGTACCATAGCTTTCCGGATTAGGAAGCAGTTTACTGTATATGAAGCTGAATTACTGATCTGTGAGGTTTATGTTTTTGTGTTGTTTGGGGTTTTTTTAGAATATTTATGCAGGTTACTGGATCAGTAAGTGGAGATCACTCTGCTAACCCAATAAGTACTATTTTTTATTTTGCTCAAAAGAAATAATATAAACTGTAAAAACAAACTTAATGCATGTATCTTGCTTATGCAGTCAGGATTAGGAACGAACCCCTGGGAAGCAGCCTTGGATTCCTTTCCAATAGTTGGATATTAAATGTGAGAGATCTTGGAGTAATAATCTTGGCTCCATTCTTCCTCTGGTTACCGGCTCGGTTCTTGCATGTTCTCTCCCCTTTTTCTTTGATAATCTCATTGTCTCAGGATTTCTTTCTCTCCTCTCTCCAGTTTACCATTTTTTTCCTTGGCTTTCATCAGATACTATTGTCATCTGTTTCACTCCTTTCTGTTCTTGCTTGACTGCCTTTACCTTTTCTTTGTTTAACCCACTGCATCAACTCTATCCCTGCCCCTCCAAGGAGCTGGATCAGGGAAGGCAGGTAGGAACTGATTCTGTGAGCTCTTCCAATAGATTCTGCTGCTGGCAGGAATTTGAATTCATAAAGAAGGGAATGCATTTTCCTGGAGCTTACAGAGAGCGCTACTAGATGCAAGGACACAGAAGTGGAAGAGAGCTCTCTACCTGGTGTGGAGAACCTGGAGAGGTCTTAAGTTTAAGACAGAGGTGAGGTGTTTACAACCTGACAGTCTCTCCTGTGCATCAATAGGGCTCTTGGTAGTCCTGATCGTATGTAGGAAATGGGATCTTGCTTTCACTGTCAGCCATGCTTTGCTTCTGTGCAGCTTAACCAAAATTATTTTAAATGGTATGGGAGTCCTCCCTTTGTTGGCAGTGGTCTTTGGATGAGATCTGTGGCAGTATGGCTTTGGATTCTGGTGGCATTTTAATGTTTAAAATTTTGTAGTTTTTCTTAAGAGAGCAGGCAGCCTCAGATTTCCAAATTTATAGATTAAGTGAGGTTGGTTGAGGTCAGCAGTGGCTTAGAATATCTATCATCAAAGAAAACTCTGCTTTGGGAGTGAGGTCCCTGAACCAGAAGGCAGCAGTTTTTACATAGATTCAGTGTGACAATTTGATACAGGAGGAGCCACAGTACTATAAATGACAAGTTGAGCTGAAGCACTGTCTATTCAGGGGAATCAAAAGGTAGTGTAACTTTGGTGAGTTACTAAAAACAGTGTCTAAAGAGAATCTGTTCTACCTGGTCATACTCCCTGCATCAGAGTTTCCTGCATGCAGTAGCCTTTGATCCCAGTTTTTAAATGACCATGTTGTATTGCAGCACAGTTAAATAGTTGCTATGCTTCATCCCAGTGATGGGAACACTTTGTTGTCTAGGGAATTGTGTGTGTAGCAGCTGATAAGCCAATATGGTAATCCTGTTAATGCTTGTGTGGATCCACTAATTTTGACAGTATTGTACTGTCACACAGTAACAGGGTTGTACGGGTGACCCAAGTCCATACCTTGGAGAATCATATTTTCAAATAGTAGTTGCTATGATTAGTTAAGGATCTGTTTTTCCTTTCAAGACATTGTAATGTAATTATGGTTGGTCTTACGTTGCAGATATTGCATTGAGTCGTTTTCTGCAAAAATAGCTAGAGACAAAAGCCCAGGTACAATTCTTAACTGGGATCAAGAGCAGGATCAGTTTTGCTAGCAAGTAAGCAGGGGAGCTTACAGCATACTCAATTATAGCAACAATCATAATTCTTCACACTTGCATTTTATCTGTACTTTTTGAGGATTTTTAGAAACATATTACATTCTCCAGATTACAAATGGAAGGTAAGGATAACTGAACTAGAGAGATCTTAGGGGGAAAAGGTGTTAACCGAAATACTCCCTTCTGTCACCTTGTGTTTTCCCCCACCACATAAATAATGCTGTTAGTATACTTCAGTCTAGCTTTGCATTCTCTCCACGTTTAGGTCTGTGTCACAGCTGGTCTAAGATGCTGTAATTTTTCTGAAGTTGGTGGTTTTGCCTATGCCACTTCTCTCTGGCCTATGTTTTTCAGTTAACTTTCCTCAAGGTAATTTCAGTTTTATTTGAATGTTTATTTTGGCACCATTTTTGTGCTTCCTCTCTGCTAGTGCTGTTTGAACAGCTTGAAAGGATGGATTTTGTTTAGATCCAAGAATCCCCTAGGGTTTATTTTAGGAGGGAACCTGCAGGCACACTGCCTTTGAATTGCTCTTTGCAACCATCTCACAGGGGAGATGTACCCCTGTCTCCTTTTCCTTCCCTCTGCAGGCTCCAGCAGAAAGGATCCCATTTGTGTTTTTCCCTCTCACGCCTGTGTGTTTCACTCCTAGTGCAGATGTAGGTGGTTACTTAATACTGACAGACTTTCCAAAAACATCTTTACATTCACATGTCTTTGAATGCTAATGAAAGGTTTGTTGTTTCATTTCCCAGTCTTATAAGTGAACAGTTCCACTGTAGATGCATTCAGAGGACAAGGTTGCTAATTATGTCTTCTGTCTGCCCTCTCCCCTGTGGTACCTATTTCTCCCTCCTAATTAGGTGCTGTTGACATAGCAACCAACTGTTTATCTTGCTTGAGAATGTATTCATACACATGTGTTTAGGTGGTAGAGATGTATAGAAAGAAAGTCTGGGATGTCAGGAGCTGGAAATCTATCCAAAAGCACTGTCAGTAAGGTGTTTGGATGAAAAAACTGTGGAGGTCTATTGTAGGTGGAAACTTTGTTCCTTGCCTGTGCTAACACAGGAGGAAGACTCTTGCATTGTTTTCTATCTGTGATTTCTTAGAATGGACTGAGAACTTCCTGTAGCCTTTCACAAATTCTCTAAGTGCCTACTTTGCCCTAAACATTCCTGCAGTGTCAAATCATTGTATGATCGCAGGAAGAGGAAAGAGTTTTTTCTTTCTATAATGGAAATGCAACGTTGTCACAAAAGTGCTTTCTTTTAGTACAAGGCCTCACTGGTTGTTACAGTTTTAAATAATTGTGTTAGCATAATACAAATTTCAGAATATTGCAGTAACAATCTCTGTTATTCTTACTGCTTAATCTTTTCATTAAGCTATGACAACCAGTACTGAAGAATGAAACAGGAACCTGTCCCCTATGTCTCAATGTAATCTTTGATCTGGAAAGAGGTCACACAACAAAATCTTAATTCTTTGGTTTCCAGTTCCCAGAAAGGTGGAGTTTGGGGAATTCGGTTTGCTTCCTATTGTCTCTATGCCACCTTATCTTCACACATCTTGTAGGAAGTTGTTAGGCTGCCCAGATTTTCATGCTGGCACATTGCCAGTCATATTAATAGCCTTTGTATCTTTGCAGCCAAGAGGGTTCAGAGAAAGGAAGGTAAATATTCCAAGATTGTTTGATGTATGAGCAAGTTATGCAGCACTGTGGCAGTAGAAACATGTACTGAGCTACTTCCAGTAGCTCGTTAAAGCTGTTCCAGTGAGACAAGGGGTCTTCTAATATCCTGCTGACATTAGAAATGTGCTTCAGCACTTCACAGAGTTCCTAAATATACTCAGAAGAACGACTGTAATAGTAATGCTTTTATGTAGCAGCTGTAAAAGGTAGTGCTCTAAGCATTCAATGTGGAAAGCAAATACTGTTAATTCCGTTCGGCGGGCAGGGGAACTGAATTATGGAGGGGGAGTGAAGTGAATTACAAAGATGATGCAGCAGGCCACTGACACAAGCATGAATAAAGCTTAGGTCTCAAGTCTAGTGTCCTGTGCCTACTGACAGTGCCACATTGTGGTGCTATAGGTGGAAGTATGAAACCAGAAAGTTATAAGGTATATCTTACTGTAGCTTGGATATGTATGTTCTTAGCCACCATCACAAACAGCTCAGACAATTGTATAGCCCTTTTGGATACATCAGATTGGTATTGGGATGGATAAGTATCTCTCGGCATTGCTCTTGAGGCTGTTGTGTACCCAGACTCTGTCCCAGATTCCAGGATGCTGGCATGTGACTCCACAGAGATTAACAGACCATGTACATCAGCCTAAAAAAGCTCTGAATTTGGCCCATCCTCTTGAGTAGTAGAGCAACGCTGCTGCTTGCCCTGTCAGCCAAAAGTGTCTGTGTGGGGTGTGAAGAATGGCAGTCTTCCAGTTCTTCAGCCAGCCTGGACAATGTGCTATTAAACTGAGTGTATCAAATTGTAGGAAGAACACAGTCCTTAAAGGGCAGAGTGCAGACACATTATAAAGTGATCTACTTATATCAGATGGCTACACCTATAACAACACAGTGCTTCTGTAAGCTACCAGTCATAGCTGCTCTCATATAAAAAAGCATGCAACAGAGATGGTTTCTGTAGTAATTTATTCTAATCACTTAATAAAAACTCTGTCCAGTACATCCTTCCTTTTGTACTTTTTAAAGCATTGTGGTTGAATTTTGTTGTCTGGGGGATAATTCCAAGTGAAAAATATTTACTGTAGATCTTTGCAAGGTCAAGGTCAGGCGTATAGTACTGCGAGCAACTACTGTGCAAGTTTCTCTGCATGCTGTTCTGTCAAATGTGTACTGCCCCCTGGACCTGCAAAATCCTTTCTGGTTATCTGACCTATGCCTTTCTGCTCTGTAGCAGTAGTGAGTACTCACACTGAAGTATATAATACTTCTATGCGAAAGATATTGATTGATAGATAGACAGTTATAGATAGATATAGTTAGATAGATATAGATAGATAAAGATATAGATAAATACAGATAGATAGATATCTTTGAGGGGGGGTTGGACTAGATGACCTTTAAATGTCCCTTCCAACCCAAACCATTCTATGGTAGGTACACACCTTCCGGATTGCAGGTCAGTGCCTTCAAGATGCATTTGAATTGTTTCCTATGACAAATTTGAATCCAAGGTTTCTATAACAAAAGATGGAAAAGAAAATGTTTTGTTTTCAGATATTTCAGGGTTTCTGCTTCTGTCACCAAGTTGTTTTGGTGTACACAATGAATAGCAAGTTTGCAGTGCTAGTATGTCCACGCCAACCTCAACATACCTGCTGGGGCTAGTGGGGTAATGAGCATGTGGTTGTGCGGACTGTGCTACAGCAATACTTTCACTATTTTATGTAAATGTAGCAACACTGGATCTGGACAGAACAGTGACGTATTGCAGACCACAAAATCCCTAAGTTACAACTTGAATCCATTTGCTTATTCACCATTATCCTTGTCTAGACTTCTGTGAAGTCTGGCGTGGTACGTGATGACCTGTTGTGTTTCCTCCTTTCAGCAGTTATAGCCTTATACAAGTGTGCATGTTATAATCAAATAGATGTTGATAGCTTTATAGAAGAGAATCAGATTAAATACATTGTTCATAGCAAAGGAATACAGAAGGCATTAGTTCTTTCAGAAGATTACATGAGACTGTTTAATCAAGGACAGCAGAACAGAGTTGGCCTGTACAGCTTTTGTCCCTGTTATATCCTTTCATGCAGTGATATTTTTATTATGATGTTGCTTGCAATAAAAGAAGCCTGATAGTGTTGGAATAAATCTCTCTGCCTGACCAGTCCTCAAAGAATATTGATTGATTCTTACAGCTGATAGGAAGAACGAAAGTAAGTGATCATCAAATTACAAGCTCAGTCTGATGCCAAAGTTACACGGTTTTGTTGGCATCATTGGGCCTCTCTCCATGGTTTTGTGTATAAGGTGCTGCCTGTTCAGGAAAAAATGGCAGATGCACAGAAAGAATCCAGTTAGGTTACTGGTCCTCAGGTGCTTACCTAGGGAGAAATATGGAGCCCTGGAAGAGCCAAAGCAAGAGGCTTTGCTTAGAAAGAACATTTCAGTCTCTGTCATGACATGCTCTGGTTGTGAAGATACCTGATGGTGACCTGGAGAGGAACATAGCTACAAGATTTTTAGGCAGTAGGTCTATTTAGTCCTATGGAGTCTTATAGGGAAGTTTATATACTGAAAGTCCCTTGTGTTGTACATGGATGGTGAAATAACCACAACATCTCGGGGAAAAAATGCAGAGGCAGGTGTCGTGAGCACTCCCTAAATTTTGTAACAACAACAACAACAGTCTTTATAAATGCATGTCTGATTGGAACAGCTGAGGGCTTGATCATGGTGCATTTTGTATCTAAGAAACACCTGTGGAGTGAGCCCAGTGTATTCTGTTCATATACTAACTTTCTCTCTTTGGCCTAAATTAATGGTTGTCATTAAAATGTGGTTTGGAAGCAGATTTCCCAAAATTAATAGATGAAGCACCACAGGTTTGCTGCTTCTTCCTCTGGAGGATTTCAAGTTCTACTTTTTTCTTTCATGGCCCCTTCAAGTCTTTCCTGAAAATTGTATCTTTATTAAAAAAAGAAAAACAAAGACTTGAAACAAACCAAAACCCAAACCTCTTCTGGCTCATTTCAGCAAAATAAGTGAAGAGATGTACTGTGTTTCTGTATATGTCAGTGAGCACTTGCAGGAGAACTATTGTACATTATGTCATGGTAGGGGAGAAAGGAGTTTATAAAATTCCTTCCAGGAAGGGGAATAGGTCAGGAAACTCTTCTGGTAAATTTGAGAGGATGGGTCAGAGTGGGAGAAAGGCAAGTGGCTCGGAATGAGAAATGCAAAACAGTTTTAAAAACAAAATTTAAAAAGAGGGAATAAAAACAAAGCAAAGTCCACGGGGGGATCCTGTGCTGCATTTTCTGTATGTGCTGGAGTATTAAACATCTTCAAGCAGTGCTAATGATGTTGATAACAAGCCCGATCTTTTGATGTTTCTGAAAACATCAAAGCGAAGGTCCTGGAAGGCCCTAGTTCATCAGAATCCAAATCCCAAACAAAAATAATTATTTTTTTGTTGCTGGTGGTTTAATAGATGTGGATATTTTATTACACTTAATTTTATGTTTCCAGGAGCTTAAGCAAAAGGAAGGAGGAGATAGAAGAAAAATAAGAGTTTTGAAGTAGGCATGAATGGAGCTGAAATGTGAATCAGAGTAACACTTTGGAGAACAGTTGGAATCCTTTAAACTACTTTTTGCCTGTTGTGATTTGTGTGGGGAGAAGGCAAAATCCATCTTCTGTGGCTTTTTGTTTTAGTGAGAAGAGCGTTGGTGATTAGGAACATAAATAGATTCATGAGGCCTATAAAGAAAGGAATGGTTTTTGCAATTGGTTCGTGACATCTGCCACCCTTTTCCACTACTGAGGCCAAGGAAGAGCCTTGCACTTCAATGTTCAAGCAGTTTTAAGCTCCAGCTTCTATAATCCTGAAGGACTACTTCTTAAATACACTCAGGTGTCCAGCACTGATACTGCAACCTGCTCCTGTGTCAGGGCTGTAAAGAACTTATGTAGATTACCAAAAATGTATAAAGTTACTGGAATAGGGTAGAATGAATTTTGCAGTTGGAATATCTCAAGATTTCACTGAATTTTCATAGCCAATACTTCTAATGTTATGAAACACAGATGAGATACCACTAGTACTTGTATTTCATACACCTTTAGAAGATCAGGAAATTAAATTAAACTCAAAATTGAAAGGTCTCTGCTTGAAGTGAAACCACTGGCATGTATAAACCAAACATAAGGAAGAGCTTTTCAGAAAACTTCAAGTAGAATAGACTCATTTTTGGGTGCAAGAGGGACAGAAAAGGAGGAGCAGAGAAATAGTTTTGACTTTTGTCAGAATGTCAAGGTTGGGTCTTGTCCCTTTTGAAATTGATGGTTCTTGTGTAACATCTCTCAGCTTTGAGTCAGATGCACATGTTTAATCACAAGTACTTACTGGGCTGTAGTTTGCTGTCAATGAGCACGAGACAAGAATTAAAATCTTTATGTAACTAGAGTTTGCTGTGCAGCAAGAAACTACTGAACAACCTCTTCAGATGTCATTGCTGCCATGCTCCCTACAAAGGCTTTGACTCCTTGAATCTGGGAGCTGTAGTGCAAATCAGACAATGTTTCAGGGAAATCAGAGATTAAATAAATTTAGATTAATTAATCTAGTCAAAGTCCTGCTCATGGAGGGCTATGTGATGCAGTATATTTTTGGGGCTGCTCAAGTGACTCAGGGTGAAATGCTAACACTCTGTCCAACACTGTGCAGGTTTTTCTGTCAGGTTTAGTCTTTTCATGATGGCCTGCATTGCCATGAGAACCCAGGAGCTCTTGTTAAGGGAGGAGGAACAAATCATAATAACTGTTGGCAGTACAGTGGGTCAGCAATTCAGTCAATGCTTCTAAGTGCTTGTATGCCTGTATTTTGAAGATGAGGGGCACTTTTTACTATTAGTGGTATAATAATATGTGGTGTTTTCTTTTATTCTTTAATTTCACAGATTTAGATGGGCTTGTGATGGGCTCTGCTCTAACAACCCTTTCTGAAAAGTGATTTCTTCTAGTGCTTTAAAGTCCTTACCTAGTAGACTAGACATACAGGGTGCAAGTCACTGAGAGGAGATCAAAGACAATGTCTGTCACATTCCTCTCATGAATCAGGGCAGTGGGTTTAGGGGCACACTCTTAAACAGCACAATATACATCTATATAACCCTTGTCTGGAGAGGACGAGACCCACTTTTGTCTTACTTTTTGACCAGGATAGAAGGGACCTGTGGTTCTGATTCATACTCTGTCTTAAGTGATAGTCTGTGTCTGTGAAGGTGGCAGCAGTACAAAACTCAAGGTTCTAGTTGGTAATCTTCAGGGTAGGAACTGGCACCAGATGAAAGCCTAGGAATGCTGTTTATGGGATAGGAAATTACATACTAGAAATTTTTCATTCACTGAAATTTTACCATTGACTCTCCTTTCTGCCCTTTTTATTGCAAACTTTCTACCCTTCTGTATTTATGGTTGCTGGTAGTAAGCACTACTACATGGAGATGTAAATAATCACATTACAAAACTCTCACTTCTCTCTTTTTTTAAAAAAAGCATGAAAACCAGAAGCTAGTCTTCTCTGTCATAATGAAAAACTTTATTTTTTTCCCCACACTAACAACTGCTGCATTGTTTCGGGTTTGCTCTTGACTTTACTATGTTGCCACAGTTTATCCATTCTATTCTGATTCTGTTACACTGTAATGTGTTTAACAACCAAATTTCTTCAGTCCTGCCCCCTATCCTTTTTTTCTTCTCCCCCTGCTCAGTCTTTCCAGAATTTATCAATCCACTTAATTTTTCACCCACCTCTCTGACTTGGTTTTGCCCAAATCAACCACAGAAGTTTTTCTTCTTCTACAAGTAGTCCATGCTGCAGACATTTACTTCTAAAGCTGTACACAGCTGCACTGTGATTCCAGCTCTTCCTACTCTGCTAGTCCTTGGTCCTTACATTTCTTCCTCCTGCCTTCAAGTTTTGCACACATTGAAATCTTCAGTAAGGCTGTGGTGCAGGCAGGCTTAATCAAGCTGGCTTTAATCCATCTAGTTCGACTGTTGGAACCGGTGAAGTCACACTGAACACAACTTTTCTGCTGTAGTTAAATTCTCCTGTCTGATAGTGTGGACTAGGCTGAGTCTGATCATCAACTCCAGTGTGCTTTGAACAGCCTGCTGCTTCCCACAGAACAAGGAACTTCACTTCTCTTCTCCATCAGATACTGCCTAAAACTCTGGACTGTGCAAAACCTCCTGTTGTGGCTCTTCAGGCTGAGGCTGATAATTTTGTGTCGCGTCCTTAATTTTCTTTACTGTAAAAGAGATTGTAAACTTTGTTTTGCTATGAATTTGTATATACCTAGGTGAGGGCAGTGATGATGAAAAGTTCTCATGATGGGACTATATTGTTGACTGATGACTGTCCAATATCTTGCATTTACTTTCCTTCTTGAGAAGGGCAAGAGGGATGTGTTAGCAGGCTCGTTGCCTGGGGTAGTATGGGTGAGCTAGCTGCTTCGTTGTTGGAATCTCTCTCTCTGCTCATGTGCACTGATATTTTTTTGGTATTTTGTTTAAATGCCATCCCATCAGCAGTGTTAAAGGAGGCTGAACAGCCACTCAGTGCAGAAGATCCATGGTCATGGTTGGATACGTAGATGATTTGTGAGCATGACACTCAGAGATGAGTTTCAGAAAGAAGAAAAAGAGGGGTTTGAAAACAAATAAATAAGAGATGCTGTCCAGCAGTCCCAGACGCATACCTAGACAAGACACTTAAAATCACTGAGCTGTTAACAATAAGTTTGCCTCACTTCATCAAAGGCATCAAGCACAGGACTTCTGAACAATAAAAGATCAAAATTCACATTGGTCACCCTCTCTTGGATTTCTTTTACCTTTCCAGGTGTTTTGTTGCTTTGTTTTCTTGGATTGGGGCAGGGAGGGGGAGGAGGAGTGCTGTTTCTGCTGAAGGCAGTTTTAATTTAGTAATTGACAAACTCCCCTAACTGAGACTAGCTTAGCTCAGTTAACTAGTTAACAAGTCATTAGGCAGTGGTTTGCATTCCAGAAACCTTAGCACAATGGAACTTATTCTAGTGGACATAACCAATGACTAAAACAGCTATTCTATGCCTGTTGAAATGGTGTGGGTTTTTTTCATAGAAATTTTACAGCATTTGATACGGGCTTGTAGTTTAACACACCAAGTCTGAAACTCAAGGTTCTACTGCACCTACAGTACATGGTGTATAGTACAGTAAGTAGTTTTAAAATGACGCAATAAAGGTGCCATCAAAACAGGAGAGGCAATCAGAAACAGACAGACCTCACTGGACTTGCTTTTGTAATAATTTCTCTTGAGAGTTCATTCCAGGTATCTTTTCCCTTTTATGCCTACCTTAGGTGTCCATGGCACCTGCTTATTTATGCGAAATTTAACATTACAGTTCTTGTGATTTCTGTGCACTTACTGGGTTGGATGCTGATGGAACTGGGGGGTTTTTTTGGCAAGTTCATATAATGAGAGAGAAACCAATCTTTGTCTGCTGCTTCTAGCTGTATCACATTCTGTCACTTAAAAACAAGAGCATTTGATGTATTTGAAAGATTGCAGGCTTAAGTAAAAGGCATTTTGTTTACCATCTTTAACGTATCATCATATCATATCATCTTTATCATCTTTTGAAACAGTTCTTCACATGTAAGTTGAGTTTTTCAGATTTTTAAACCAAGTAAGTACCCAAAGAGAATGCTCCTGAAGTACGTAACTCTCTATTAGCTCTCGTAATCTGCCCACCAATTTGAGATTGAAAGTTCTGCATTTCTTAAGGTGGTGAGGAGATCCTAACATAGGGAACTTCTTTAAAATGCTCAGTGTTTCTCATTGGAGAACATAATTAGGCAAATCCAGGTAGCTGAAGTCTGAGGAATAGCTTTTTTCTTTCAGCTGCAAAACTTAAGTCTGAGTATCTCCCTGCATTGTTAAAATTATAGCTCTGTTTTCTTCCCACCCCACTGCTTATTAATCGCAGAAAGCTTTTTCTCACTGATATCTCTAAACACTTCTGTCATCCCAACTTTCCTCCAGGTGTGCTAAAATAGTCTTCCTTGCTTGTAACTCTGATCATCACAGAATAGCTTGAGTTGGAAGGGGCCTTAAAGGTCATCTGGTTTCAACCCCCCTGCCATGGGCAGGGACATCCCCAACCAGACCAGGTTGCTCAGGGCCCCATTCAACCTGGCCTTGAAGTCTCCAGGGACAGGGAATCCACCACCTCTCTGGGCAACCTGTTCCAGTGTTTCACCACCCTTATGGTGAAAACCTTCTCCCTTATATCTAACCTACATCTACCCTCCTTCAGTTTAAAACCATTTCCCCTTGTCTTATCCCCTCATCCTAAAAAGCCTGTCCCCATCCTTCTTATTAGGCCCTCTAGGTACTGAAAGGTGGCAATGAGTTTACCTCGGAGTTTTCTTTTCTCCAGGCTCAACAACCCCAACTCTCTCAGCCTTTCCCTGTAGGACAGGTGTTCCCGGCCTCTGATCATTTTTGTGACCCTTCTCTGGACTCATTCCAANATATCTCTAAACACTTCTGTCATCCCAACTTTCCTCCAGGTTTTCTTGCATTGAGGGCATGTCACAGTCTCTTTGATTCTTCCAGTTACTCTGCTCTATTACTATATCAAATTCAAACTTCTGGTTCCCACCTTCAGAACCCATTAGCTTTCCTCCTTCAGTCTCTTCTCTCTTTTTGTTTTGTTTTTGTTTGTTGTTTTCTTTTTCTCTTTCCCCATCACTGAGTTTAGCTGTGCCTTCACTGCCTATGGCATGGTGTCCTTTATGCACAGTTGCACACCTGACAGCATCACCCCTCCTTTAAGACATCCTTAAGACTGACTCCTCTTTGGTGTCTGGAAGCAATCAGCTTTGCTAATGATGGCTGGGTTTAGCAGCAGGCTAGGGATTGCTAATGGTGTTTATTTATTCATGCTCCTTGTGGAAGATAAAACATCTGGTTGATTGTGATTAGCTGATCTAGATAACCTTATCCATATTTTCATCTTTTCTCCCAGTCTCTATCCAAGTCTTTTATTTTAATTTGTTTTGTGATTCAGTTCTAAACTTTTAAAGTCAGTGGCCTGCCCTTTTCAGGTTTTATACTACAGCTTGCATAGAGAGGTCCTCTTAATGACATAAACGATAACTATTGCTACTACTGTATAGTCTTAGCCTGGGATTTTCAAGAATACTGGGGAATGTAGGTGTGCATGTGAACTTCTGGAATCCTAAATAAATTGTAGCCATAGTTGTTACATATAATGGAATTTTTCTTTGGAATTTTTCCAGTTTGTCAAGGGGATCCCTGGAGTGTATGAAAACAGTGTCATTTGAGATGCTTGGTGGAGAATAAAGTCAGTCCTCGCAATGGAGGTGAGGCTGTAGGACAGCATGAGCAGTGCATGCTGTGCTCCAGTAAATTACATGGTTCACCATTTCCAAGGGATAATAGAAAAAAGGCTTGATTCCCTGATATTTTGTATGCTATGGTTGATGTTCATCAGCTAATTTGGATTTGGTTGGTTACAATTTCTCTATTCCATTTTAATCAGAATGAATGCAGTGCAATTCTAAATGTCTTAAACTTAAGTGCTTGTGAAAGAGGGCCTGAAAGTGCAAATTAAGGTCAAGGATATTGTATTTGGTTACTGCTCATAACTTCCAACCCATATCATTTTCATAGAATGGTTTGGAAGGAACCTTAAAGATCATACAGTTCCAACTCCCCTGCTGTGGTCAGGGACACCTCCTACTAGATCAGATTGATCAAAGTCTCATCCAACCTGGCCTTGAACACTGCCAGGGAGGGGGCAGCCACAACTCTGGGCAACCTGTTCCAGTGTCTCACTGCCCTCATAGGAAATAATTTCTTCCTAAAATCTCATCTATATCTAACCTATTTCAGTCTGAAACTGTTTCCCCTTATCCTATCACTACATGCCCTTGTAAATAGTTCCTCTCCAGATTTCCTGTAGGCTTCCTCTCAAGTACTGGAAGGCTGCAATAAGGTGTCCCCAGAGCCTTCTCTTCTCCAGGCTCAACAACCCCAACTGTCTCAGCCTGTCTTCATAGGAGAGATGTTCTAGCCCCCCGATCATCTTTGTGGCCCTCCCCTGGACTCTCCCCAATAGCTCCATGTCTTTCTTACGCTGGGGACTCCAGAACTGGACACAGTACTCCAGGAGGGGTCTCACAAGAGCAGGGTAGAGGCAGAGAATCACCTCCCTTATGACCTGTTGATCACACTTCTTTTGATGCAGCCCAGGATACCATTGGCTTTCTGCACTGCAAGTGCACACAGATGGCTCATTTTGAGCTTCTCTTTTACTGCTTTCCATCATAGACCTTGCAGAGGTCACCTGTTAAAGGTTTCATAAGAAGTCTGAAAGGGACCTCAAGAGATACATGTTGCATCCTTTATCCACACCATCTCTGGCAGACTTTACCTAGCTTGTTCTGAAAGACCTCCCAAATTTGGAAATTCTGTGACTTTTACAGTATTTGACTGATCTCGCCATTAGAAAAGTTTTCCTGGACTGAAACTTTCCTGCTGCGATTTAAACCTTTTAAATATCTTTTGTGATTCTTTTATACTCCTTTAAATTCACTCTAATTGACCCATAACCTTCTTGAGGTATTTTATGTGATGCTGCTGAGACCTTGGCAGTATAAAATACATAGGCAAGACTGTCGCTTAAAGAGCGTGGCTTATAGATGATACTTCCATTCATGCCCATCTACTATGATTTAGTGACCAGTGTCTCTGTTGTACTGGATGTAACTAAGTCCTGGGCCACCATGTACGTTTCTGGAGTGTAATGTAAGCTTTTCTGACAGACAGTGAAAATCATCCCATGTTGTGAAGTAGTTTTATAATACAGCTAGAATCATTCTTTGCCAGTCTGGACCCTCCAAAGGTATATATGCCATGAAACAGATGTGAGCCTTTTCCACACTGGCCTTGTGGAAGTCCCATTGGAATTCAGTGAATGACTTCTAGCTATGAGTCGTAGACACTGTATGAGCAAAACTGGTGTCATAAACAAGAACAGCAGTCCAGCCCTTGGCTGAAATAGTTTCTGAAGGATGAAGTAGCTAGGCATTTTATTCTTTGTCTATCTCCGTGTCTGTTTTAAACTTACTCCACTGGTAATCAGGCTCAGGTTGACTACTGCTCTGTAGTCTTTTTGTGAAAAGTGTGTTGAGAAGTAAAGGATGCTTTGAATTACTCACCTGCTGATGTATCATTTCATCTACAGACAGGTGCACACGGGCTTATAGGTATCTGGCAGAAGTAAAAAACATTTTTTCCCAGTATGCATGTGATTATGAACCCTCTCTTTATCCTTCAGCTGTCTGTAGTGTTCGGAGTAGCACCAGTGGCAGAGCAGAACAGATTACCCATGGCTACTGAGTTTAGCAGCTCAAGCCAGGGGCAAAAATACAGTGAGAACCAGTCAAAGACGTAACCTTCGGGCATAAAAAGCTACTTCCTGAAACATGGTTGGTTCTTTTTTTAAGATTTTAAAAAGCACCAAATGAGACTGCATTTTATCTTTGTCAAGACTTCAAAAAATGCCTTATGCTGAATTTTTCTGCAGGAGGCTAATGGACTAGTTCATTCCTTAAGAGTGTAGCTTCAGGAATGAAACAGAACAAGCTCTTCATTTGTCATGAATGCTGGAAGATTTAAACTGTAGGTACAGAAATTGCTTGAGCCCATTTCTTAATACTTTAATTTGTTAATAAAACCCTTTGTATCCAGGATAGGACAGAAAGGAAAAAAGTTCTTTAGGACTTGCACACTTACTGTTGGTTTTTTTTTAATCTTTGAATTTTAATAATATTTAATTTTGCACTTACTTCATTTGACCCTCTCTGGTTTTGCCATGCTTGAATTATGTACTCAAAATGAAAATTTCCCTCCTAGTTTGTAAAGACTTTCAAGAAATTTGCTGGTTTTCTATGTACTTATTTATACCAGAAATTGAAAGATCTAAATGGTTGTGTTTTCTTAAAAAGTCGTTCTGTGGTTTACTCTGTCATTTATGAAATAAATTATACAAAATTAAACACCTTTATTTTTTTAAAGGAAGATGATCTGTGCTGTGTATCAAGTGGATCTTTGTGATGGCAGGGCTTAAGACATGGCATCTTCTCAGCAAGCTTAGATGTTGCCTTTATTCTTGGTGTCATTTCTGCATTTATTGCACAATGATCATGGATAGCTGATATGTCACAGAAATACCTTAAAAGCTGAATCCTCAAGAAAAAATCCTGAGGTGAGGTCACTACATTCCCAAAGACCCCATCACAGGCAAGCTGTTATTTATTGTACATGAGTGCAAATATCCATGAACTTTTGGCATACATGAAGACAGGCATCCTCTCCTGAAGTGCTCACAGTTGAACTCTGGCAAATAATGCAACAAAGAGAAGAACAGTGTTAGGCCTAGGTGTAAATATCTACTTAGAAAATTTTCTGTATGAAAGACCAGGCCCTCAGATTGACAAGAATCAACAAAATGTTTCAACAAATGTAAAAATAATGAGAAAATACCTTTGTCGCCAAGGAAAGCCAAATAAGAGAGATGTACCTGTCCTGGAACAAAGTCCCTGTGTTGTTTAAATATGGTTGGTTGTATTTGGACGGGGCATCTCATCCTGCAATACTGACTTTTCTGCAATGTCATTTGCACACATGGTCCCAGGAGGGCACTGACCTTACATACTGGAGTTAGTACTGCAGGATCAGGCCCTTTGTACTGGGACAAAGATGGAGTGCCAGGAGGAGAACTGGTAGATCAGGGCAGGTGTTGACAGCTAATTCACGAATTAGAAGGATAAAGTCATAAGGTCATCATGTCTCCCACTGTGTTGTTCATATGCTTATAGAAAATCTTCCTCATTTCCCCCTCCTGATGCAAGGCGAAGGGAGGTGTAGAGCTGACAGGATGAATGATGAAGGCTTCCCCCAGCCCGTTGACTCACTATGATGGAGTGACATATTTAACCTCCCCTGATGCTACTGCTGCAGGTGAAATGAATTATGCGACCCTCTGAATCCCTTATTGGTGCTAGGCTGTCTCAGGGGCTGGATGCAGCTGCTATAATTTTGGAGTTCTTTCCCTGCTTTAATGCCAAGTGCAAATCATGCACATTTCTCTGCTTGAAGACCCCAGGCTCTTTTGAATATGGAACTGGTCTCCCTAGGGGATGCGAAGGGGGAAGGGAGAACAGTGATAGAAGATAGGAAACCTGTACAGAATTGCTAATGAGGCTCTGCCCTGTGTCTTCCCAGGCTGCAGATGGCTTCTTGTTGTGTTGCGAGCCTCGCAAAGCCAAACACCTTCATTGTCAGACTCTCAGAAAGTGCTTTAAGTGTCTGCTGCAAAGGGTGGGTGGAATATGGACAGCCCCATTTTTAAGATTGCTGGAGGAGCCTAATTAGGCTGGTGAATTTCTTGTTTGGGAAGGGGCCAGTGATAGCCTTGAAGGTAATGAAATGTGTTGATCTGAACCACTTTTCATCTCTCTGGAGCAATGAATTTTGCTTGTCAAAAGGCTAGTGCCTGTTTTACTCTGGAGAGTCAGAACTGCAAGTCTCTCTTGGCTTGATTTCCCTTTCTGTTTCTGTATTGTTTGCTCTTGTCTCATATTTCCTTTCACAAAGAACTGTGAGCTCTCCTCTTTCCTGCATGTATGGCCAGATAGATCCTATAAAAACAAAACAAACAGACAAAAGCCCAACAGCAGCACAAAAAGACCTTCACCACACTGAAGAAATAAGGACTGTAGTACTGCAGGACAGGCTAACATTTTATGTCTCGAAGTACTGAAAACAAATAACTCAAAATACAAGTTCCCTGTTGTTGGATGATTAAAGAATCTGTGGGTGGGGATGTAGAGAAGGTGCTAATAGCACACAAAGCATTTAATTATTAATACAGCCTATAAATTGCAGTGGTCCGTTTATATCATTACACTCCTCCTTTGGCTTCCCTTCCTGTTCAGATCACCCCCACTTGAGATGCTAGGGAGCTTTCCTGTGCAGTGCCATGGGTGGTGGGCTCCATTTCCTCTGCTACACAGTTTCTGTGGGCTGGAACTTAGTGGAAGTATTAGAATAGAAACAAACAAAAAATAAGAGTAAGATGGAGAGCAGGAAAGTGCTCACAAATACTCCTGTGAACACACAACAATTTGTATGTGTGTACAACCTTTTGTCAGTATATTCTGATATTGCTTAGAGCTTGAGATTTGCTAGCTGTTGACTACTGTAAAAAAGTGAATTGGTCACTAGGCTGGCATTTCAGTTTGTTTTGTGAGCTACCTGTGTGTTGCATGTATGGTGATTGTTTTTTTTTCCTTTGTTAGCTATGAGAATTGCATGAGGGAGACATTTTCACTGTCTTCTGTTCTGATAATATGTAGTGCAATATCTGTATTCTGAATAAATTCAAGCATCATTTTTTGTAGGAAACATATTCAGTATTTTATTTTATTATTAAAAACAGTTAAAGAAGAGAGGAAAACAAATACTTTAGTTGATTTATTTTGAAGAACCTGTGTAGGTCTAGACCTTTATTAATTTTTTTCAGGCTATTTGTATACATTTTAATAAGGTTGCCAATTGCCACACTGCCTGAATACTTCGGCAAGCCCTGACATGTAGGCAGACTTTTACTGATTTCAGTAATGGAAACAGGCAGCAATAAACAATAACCACAGAAATCTTAACAAAGGGGTAAGAATTTGTTTAGTGAAGTTTTGTTAGTGAGCACAACTTCTTTTCTCTGAAACACAAAATTGCTCTTTGCTCAGCAACATCAGAAAGTGCCATCAGAGATCATGCAAAACTTCTAAAATGTATTCCTTTATTTTCATCATTCAGAAGGGTTCTTTGTTCGTTAGCAAGAAGTTCTGCAAACTATTGCGTCCAAATTAATGTCAGGTGGATTTCCACTAAATGTATTTTTTTTAAATTGTTTTAGCATGTTTTAAGTTTTTTGTTTCAGTTTGTGATGGAAGTTTATTTTAGCATCGTATTTTGGTTATGTGTATGTCAATCATTGTTATTTCACTCAGCTGCTTGGCATAGAAGAGTTGTAAGCATCATGAAATGTTTATTGCTTTTCATGGAAAGTAGCAGGGGGGGAAATACTACATCCTCTTGCAAGGAGAACTGTAGATTATCTTCCCTTACTTTTCTGGTGTTTCATCTCATTTCATAACATCCTTTATGGGCCATCTTGCTGCTCACACTAAAAGATAGTTGGGGAGAAGACACAAAGGTGTCAGTTCTGGTTTCTCATCCCAGAGAAAATAGGGCCTCATTTTTATGTTAAATAGGAGTAAAGTACATCATAGGATTGCTGCCAAACATATTAGTGTTCTGTGTTTTAGTTTACATGCCTTTTCATCACAAGAGTCATTGTGCAAGTATAGATAATTAAACAAGTAAGAATAAATAGCTGCCAGTTTCGGTTTTGTGAGTCCTTATGTCTTTCCTATGAACTGTATAGGGAGTGCATTTTTCTCCTGTCAGGGTTAGGGAATTTGCTAGATTAGACTAGTCAGCATTTCCTTGTCTTTCTAGATGACTGTTGAAGTTATTAGATTAAAACTTTAAGACATATTTACTCATACAGTCTAGCTCCTTTGTGTTGGCTGATTGAAACAAGTGGATCGGAATATATCACCTCTGCTTCTCCTTCATGTTTGCTCTTAGCTTTCATTAATCTTAGGGTTTTGAGACTACTGTTAAGAGCTCCCCTTATTCCAAGGCTGGCTAGAGTGTGAGCAAGCAAAAGTGAGAGGGACAGCAGCAATTTTGAAGGCATAGATACACAAACTTCTCAAGGAAGTACTGTCAGTATCAAGCACTGGAGCCTGAATTTTAGTTTCCGGGTGTATCAGTATCTGCACACTGCTGTTCTGTCTCTTATTTGCTGCATACATTGCCTTGTGTGCAAAGCAGACTGGCAAACCTAGTCTAAGGCTTTCACAGAATC